>JAPZPB010000115.1:13459-94067 GCA_037952635.1 Bryoglossum gracile | reverse complement strand
TACCGTCTTAGGTACTAGCTAGCCTTGCTAGCTAGCCTAGCGCCCTTGTATAGAATGCTTGCATAGTTATAAGAACTAGCTTACGGTGCTCGGATAGGCCTAGCCTAGCCTACGCTAGTACTCTTAGACTAAGAGCCTCTATATATAAGCTGCTATAAGCCCTCCTAGAGCTCCTCTCCTTTCTTCCTTAGCTTTAAATCCTCGAATAGACCTTGGCCTTAGGCTTCTCCTGCTCGCTTTGCCTGCTCTTAATGCTTGTAACCCTGCGTCGTCTTATATATAATACTATACTTTCTAGCTATCGTAGCGATATTAGGGACCTCTTGCAATTCTAAATCTTTAATCGCCTTAGGAATACGATTAATATTAAGTATAGTGGAGTTAATTAAGTTTTTGTTATAGTGGGGGTAAAGGTGGAATTTTTGGTGGGGTGGCATTTTAGCCGGGAATATAAGTATAGCTAAAACGCGATTTCAGCTAAAACGCGACTCTATATATAGTTTTATACTATTTATTTAGGGATTAATTAACGCTATATTATAAAGCTACTAAAATTTGTTTATATCGTATAGCAAGATGCCGACTTTTACTAAGGATTAAGAGCAGTATATAAAATTAGCATTAGCCGATATAGAAGTAGCAAAGTTCTATATACTCGTAGATATTGCCGCGCACTAATAAGGTTAATTATAACGCTTTGCGCTATAGAAAGAAAGGAATTAGTAGAAATAAGACTCGAGGCGGTACTAATAAGGCACTAGATGCTAGAGAAGAAGCTGCTTTAAAGCTATACTATAAGCGTTGCATTATTACTAGTAAGAATCTAGAACGCTTATAGATATGCCTTGCTATAAATAGCATTTGCCGTGCCTCTAGCAAGCTAAATCTATTGAAACTATAGCTTACGCGATAGTTAAATGCTAATAAGCACTTTATTTATAAACGGCGATCGAAACCCCTCTTTATAGAACGCAAAGCATCCTATAAGCGGAAAGATATAAAGGCATACTTCTACTAATATAAAGATATATATAAGAAGTATAAGATCGAGCCGGGCAATCGATAGAATATAGACAAGATAGGCTAGCGGATTAGCAATTTAAATAGCCGTTATATATTTATATTCGCAAATATAAGAGCGGTTTATATATCGGATCTAGATATAAGAGAGTCTCTTACTAGCATCGAGTGCTATAATGCTAAAGGCAATGCTATTAAGGGTATGCTTATTATGCTAAGCAAAGTGCTTATAAATAAGTACTTTAGTAATAATATCTAGGATAATATGCTCTTTGCTACGAATAAAGAGATAAGCAGTAGCTATATAAATAACTTGCTTATAGTCGAATAGATATAGCACTTTAAACGATAAACCCGGCTTAGCACTTAAACATGCGCGGGTATATAGCATAATAGCAAGTAGCAGCTACTTATATTCGATAAGCATAGCAGTTATCTTACAAAGGAATTTATAGACTTTTGCTAGAGCAATTCTATTATTCCGTTCCTTCTTTTAGTATACGCGACTTATATTTTATAGCTATGCGATGTCGGTATCCTTTAACTTATAAAGCAACACTACTAGAATATCCTAGCGCTATAAGTCCGATATAGCGGCTATAACTACTCGCGGACGGACTTTTTAAGGGTATATAGGGAAATCTCTTTGCGTATAATAAAAAAGGGGATAATTAGATCTGTATAAAAGAAGGCAGGACTCTAGCTATTTCGACCGCTTTTAGTTCTTTCTAAGCTGCGACGCCTAGAGCCTTTGCGCAATCCAGAGCGGCTAGTTATACCTTTAAAGTAGGCTTAGGGACCTAGGGCAATCGACTAGTATAATGTTTATACGCTAAAGAAAACGATGCTTGCAATTGCACTATTCGATAAGTATATTAACTCTTATATCTCTACTGCTTATACTAGCAATACGCCTATTACCCTTAACCTCGAGCGTATTATGCGGATAAGAGATAAAGCTACTAGGGCAATTGCACTAGCTAGCGCTATATTTCAAGAGCAATTAGATAAGAAGAATATAGAGGAGAAAGCATGCGCGATTATAAAGAGGGATAGTAGCTAGCGGCGTATGCCTACTTAGTATAAGGTTATTTACGCAAGCGATGCGCGGCTCTGCATTGCTAAGATTAAAGAATATAAGGCTTAAAAAGATTAAGAGAAGGTAGATACTCTAGATAAGAAGCTTAGAAAGGAGAATTTATATAAGATTTATATTGTTTCGAAAGCTTATGCTCGCGCAGGGAGAAATTAGCACTTACGAAATGCAGATATAAAGAGGAAATATCGGCATTAGATAGCGGAATTATTATACTTTTATTAGATAGGCAATTGTTTACTTACTTTTGTATCTTAATATAAAAAAATTAGAGTTGCAAGTTACTTAGTTGATTTTTAATTAATTTTTAAAGACATTTACTATATATAGAGTCGCGTTTTAGCTGAAATCGCGTTTTAGCTGTACCTCGCCTATTTTAGTGAAAATAGGCGATGGGCACGAAAGAATTGATGTGCCTCGCGATTAGATAGAAAAAGCTGCATCAGGAACCGAGAACCTACCTAACTTAACTTCGATATTCAAAGCAATTTACAAGGGCAACCAGAACATCTAAGTTATGCTAATTACTGAACCTTTTTTAATTGCTTTAATATACTGCATAATATACGCTAACTGACTTAACTCTTCGAATAAAGCTAAATATTCATTCCCATACAACTGTTTCTCTCCAGTGCGAGGCTCCTCACCTCTGTCTCTTTCAACCGGAAAGACTATATAGTCTCAAATGCGAGTCTCGTTTCTTGCAGTACGACCGCTTATCATCATATTCGTATCTCATTAGCTGCAGTTTCCATTTGCAAGCCCTTGGTGGTGGTTGGAGAAGATCAATTTAGCTTTCCTGGCAAGTCCCAAAAGGAATGAATGGTGAGTGAGCCACTGAATGATTTCCATACGACCTTACGAGTTAGTCCTCTAATCGCAACCTCCTGTCTTCTCAATAAAACTACGTTCCTTGAGCTTACGTACTATCTGGACTAGTGGCATGATAATAATTCACTGTCTAAATGTATAAGCTATTCGCTAAGACCTGTTTGTCGAAACTAAACGACCAGCACCTTTCATCGCCGAATCTCAAAATACTAACATTCCTCCGAGACTTGACTAACTGGGTCTGTTTGCAAAGCGTGTTAGGAAGGGTCAGGTCTTCGCAAGTTCTCAATTGCACTTGTGCAATATATCTTGAACGAAGTTTTGACACGAAATGACAAATCAAGCTACGTCGAGAATTAGAGAAGCTAGGGGCTTCTTCTCCCCAAAGCCGACTTGTGAGGGTAGTAAGGAGGTTGGCAAAAAGCAATAGAGCGTAAACCTCGAGTAATACAATCAAAAGATATACGATGCCTATCTTGAACATCTCACTATTAAGAAAGGCTTCTTTTCATGACTTGCTAATTAATTCACTAAGCAGACTTGGAGGGGAAAGACCACATTTGAGGATATAAAAATCTACAAATACAAATCCTGCTTACAACTTAGATGTTCGGGTTTGGAAGGATAGCTACAGTATGAAACGACTTCTGCGCAAAAAAAAGACATTGAAGTTGTTGCGTGCCTCATGTCAACAAGCATGCAATCAGTGAGCCGAGGTGGAGAACTTCGAATGCGGGCCGAAACGTCACAACGTGGGGTACTTGCCTAGCTACGAAGGTACCTCCCTTTACCTCGTTAACTTCGTATTGCCCATACAGTAACAATAACAACCACTTGCCAACCTTTCCCGATTTCTCCAAGCCATCCCATACCATTTGTTACTCGCCAGCAACCACATCCGTGGCAACTCTAACCGGTGAGGGCCGACACGGACCTTGACAATAATACCTCGCCAATTATTCAATAGGGAGCTCTCTAAGCCACGCCATTTCCAGATATTCACGCCGAATAAGGCGCATGAGCTCGGAAGTGAGAGATGATTTCCTCTCTCCAACCTAATAGGCCTAGAGTAATTACTACCGCTCCTACCTCCAGATTCTCTCTCTCTGCCTATAACTAAATAGCTAACCTAAAAATCCAGTTCCCATCACAGCCACAATCCCTTCCACCAACAAACCAACAACCCACCCGCGTCCAGTCCGCTCTATCATCCCCTCCTCCACCTCCACACCCACCACAGCTCCAACCCCGAGCGTTCACAACCTCCTCCCTCCCCCTGCTCTCTCCAAGATCACAAATCGAAGCAATGCCGCCACACGCCTTCCCTCTCGCTAGACCACCAATACCACAAAACAGGACACTCCTAGATGCAGCAACGAGGCATCCAGTCTTCTTCACAGATCGGCTGAAGAAGGCGCCAACGGGAGTGAAGGCAGGGAATGCGGGGTGGGGAAGTCCGGTTAGTGAGGGGTACGTTTGGAATGAAGGGAAGGGGGGTAAGGATGTGGTGGTTAAGCTGTGAGCGAGGAGTGGACAAAGCGGTCCTTAGAGACGAGAGGGCAAGACAGAGGAGATGCAATGTGTGTAATATGGCGTTTGGGGTTTACCTGGTGAGAGCATGAAGCCCACCGCAATGCAATAGGGTAGCTCCAAATGATCAATGGTATTGAATTTGGTGTCAGAACACCTGATCACAAGAAGTCATCAAGTCTCAAGCTTCGAGTCACTTAACATATCGGTACTATGTGAGATATTGAGCTCAGAATTTTTTTTGCTTCGGATGGATGCCCAAGTAGACCTGCGGCTTTTACAGGGAATCAGTATTACTGGTATTCCGAAAACGTCCAGTGCGAGAGCCAACGAATAGTACAATCTGGATAGCTCCTATCCTGTGATGATGATGTTGCCTCAGAAAACTCCCCTGGTATATATACTCGAAACCACCGCCAACTGAAACGTGCCCCAATATCCTACACTCACTCTCTGGTTATCTTCCTGCTTTACTTGTTTGTCGAGATGGGGTCTTCCTGTTTTATTTCCCACCTCCAACGCACTTAGACCAACCCGGAAGTCCACATCCAAACCCTACAAACAAGTAAAGCAGAAAGATAACCACCACAATCAGTAGAGCCATCAACTTGACATTCTTAAACCACATCTGGCGCCTCAGAGTCCTGCTCCTCACCCGGAAATCATGCGCATTCCCACCCAATCGATCGGTCTTGTCAACCAACAAGTCAATTCTCTCACCCCTCTCCAACAGACTCTCGATGTTCTGGCTCATGATCCCTCTCACATTATCAATCTCTCCCTGGACATTGCTGATCGCATCTTGCTGCCCGGCCTGGGTAGTCCCATAATCAATCATCAATTTTTTCAACTCGGTATTGAAGCTTCCGGCACCATAGTTTGGCAGACTGGCGAAATCCGTGGTCTCTGGAGGAAACTGGGCGAGGAAGCGTTTCTTTATCTCGACGAGGAAACCGAAGGGCACGCGGCGGCCTAAAGAGGAGTCTGCGACTATGAGGTAGGTAAGACCGCCTGCGGCTGGAGAGTTGGGGTACTCAGAGGGGGCATCGGCAATATAGTGGATAAAATTATTGTTGTGGGTGTAGGTCAGCTTTTGGGCTGTGGTATGGGTGATCTTTGGGAGGACGAGGGAGGCGAGTGAGGAGGTTTGGGATGTTGCTGAGGTAGTATGCTCGGTGAGGATAGTGGTGTTGTGAGCGATGCAGGCACTGCTGAAGTTAGTTGTGCTAGAACACTAGGATGGAAGTGCCTTACTAGAGCAACGGCGTCGGCGGAGTAGACGAGGAAGCCATATTGTTGTTTTGTTTTAATTGGGCGTTCCTCAATCGTCAAGAAGTAATTTTGGGGATGTTTACGGTTGGAAGGGGTTGATTTGAGATGACGCAGGCGGTCGTTCCAACGGGGCGGGTTTTATGCGCGGGCGGGAACTAAGGCATGAGTGCCTGAATATAAAAGCATACCCAAGGCATCAACAAAAATAATCTTGCGGTTGAGGTCCTTTCTCATGACTTTGAACCTCCCATGGAAGCTACTTGCACAAAGAAGTTCCCAAATCGACCACAGTGATGCCATATGCTCTGCGGAGGAGCGGGCAGTGTGCTATCTGTGCTTTTAGAGCTTCCGAATGGCTTCCCTTGTCTCTAACATACAGTGCTACCCGGCTGTTTTCCCACACGAGCATAACCCAGAGGCAGCCTCTGGACAGGGGAAGGGGAAGAAGGCTAGAACATAAGGTAAGCTGTACGTGCTGTTTCTATTCTACTGCGACTCTGACGCAGCTTTAGGGAGGATCTTCTAGACTTCGTGCACCACGGGAAGGATCCGACGATCTGAGAAGGGAGTTAGGTACGCGTAATGGATTTAACGCAGCTCGCAGTGAGTTTACGACAGCTTTACTAAGGTCTTATGGGAAATTCCAAAGAGATTCTTTCAAGGAGGAAAATTCATATGCCACATGGGGCATGAAGACAAGGGAAGCCTTCACTGCAAAACTCGTCGACTTCAGATTAGTTCTACTTGATAGCTGCGACCGTGCTATTGAGAAAGATGACACCTCCAAGGAGACGAATCCCATTTTCCATCGACTTTTCAAAGTATATATGGAGGGTGGTCTTTCACTGTTGGGCCCTGAACTGAAATACGTCTTCATCCATTGGGTTGTATCTATGAACCCGAATGTCCACAACCCCGAGAACGCTCAAATGCAAGAGAAGTTGGCGGACCTAAGATTTCCGACAGAATGGTATCCGGCTACTCGAGCAATACAACGAAAAGTTCATCTCCATGTGGGACCTACAAATTCTGGCAAAACATATCATGCCTTACAGAGACTCGAACAAGCCGAGAGTGGAATATATGCTGGGCCTCTGAGGTTACTGGCACATGAAGTCTATACGAGAATGAATGCGAAAGGAAAGAAATGCGCTTTGATTACTGGTGAAGAGCGCCGTATACCAGAGGGCATGCGGCATGTGATGAGCAGTTGTACCGTCGAGATGGTTCCTCTGAATACCAGGGTTGAAGTAGCAGTCATCGATGAAATCCAAATGATGGGTAACTCCGAGCGTGGATGGGCTTGGACACAGGCTTTCCTTGGAGTGCAAGCTACAGAGGTACATCTCTGTGGTGAGTTGCGAACCGTTGAGATCATCAGGGAGCTTTGCAAAATCATGGGTGATGAGCTTATAATACATGAGTACGAACGTCTCAGTCCTTTGAGAGGACAGGGACGCAGCCTTAAGGGAGATTTGACCAAGCTGGAGAAAGGTGATGCCATTATCCTGTTCTCGAGGGTGGCCATTCATGCGATGAAATCAGATGTTGAGAAAAAAACGGGTAAGAGGGCTGCTATAGTCTATGGATCACTCCCACCAGAGACCCGCGCGCAGCAAGCCGCGCTTTTCAACGACCCTGATAACGATTATGACTTCCTAGTTGCAAGTGATGCCGTCGGCATGGGCCTTAATCTGAGCATCAAGAGAATCATTTTTGAAGCAACCTCGAAGCATGACGGGATTGGCTTCAAAATGATCGAAACCTCAGATCTTAAGCAGATCGCTGGGAGAGCAGGAAGATACAAAACCGCACACAACGCTATCAAAGAAGATTCTGCTGGCATAGTAGCTCAGAATAATGTCCAAGCCCCTAACGTTGGGTTTGTTACTACTCTGGAAGACTTTGATTTGCACATCATCCATAAGGCCTTGGACACCACGGTTGACCCAATCAAGGCAGCGGGGATATTCCCCCCTAACGATATTCTTCTGCGCTTTGCGGATTATTTCCCACCAGAAACCCCTTTCAGTTACATCCTGCTCCGACTGCATGCACTCTCCACGTTAGACCCTCGGTTCTTTTTGTGTAGATTGAAGGAGCAGATCCAAGTTGCTGATCTGATCCAACCCTACAAACTTTCAAATATCAACCGGATTACCTTTATCAGTGCGCCAGTCGCCCTTCGAGAGCCTAACTTCCAAGCAGTCGTCAAAGAGATGGCATCATGCGTCGCCAATCAGACCGGAGGCGAACTCATGGAACTCGAGAGTCTCTATTTTGAGATTCTTGATATAGAAATCGATCAGCATCCGCATGGCCAGAAGGGCTATTTACGTGATGCCGAGGTCTTGCACAAAGCCCTCACTCTCTACCTCTGGCTAAGCTACCGCTTTGCCGGCGTTTTTAGAAGTCAGGCCCTGGCATTCCATGTCAAAGGTCTGGTCGAGGAGAAGATTAACGAGTGTCTATCGGCTGTCCATTGGGACTCGGGCCGCAGGCAGCAACTTAGAATACTCAGACAGCGGGCTATCAAGGAGCAAGAAGAACGCGAGAATAAGATGCGTGGATACAATGTTGGAAAGGGTTCTGAGGGGCCCGAAGTACCACTAGATCTAAGGGGAAATGATGAAGGTGATACGGACGAGACTTTTGAGGATCAGGCTGCGGCCGTGGGTGATGATCAAGAGCAGGATGCCGACGCGGAACAAATTTTCGAGGATGTAGCTGCGATTATTGGCGACGATGAACAGCAGTAGACTCTAAAGGATGGGGCGGCGCTCCCTGGTGATGAGCATCTGGAGGCCAATATTCCAACCCCTTCCTCGGTACCAGCACCGGCAGTGGAGAGCACGAATCGCCCCAGTGGCGTGTGAGATAAAAGTCGATGTGTATGATCAACTGTTCAATTGTATTGTATGATATGTACTGTATGTTTGTATTTATGAGAGCATACATGGCGTAGGCATAGATAGGCATGTTCAAAAGGCGTTGGACATAAAAATACTACTCTTTTCTAATCTCATGTTCTTGAATCTCGGAGCTGGGCTTCACGCTCGTCACATTGTAATGATAGGTGGAACCTGGAGTAGTTATCAAACCGGAGTGAGCGTATTCGGACAGTATCGGGAGATATCCACAGTCCGCGTCGCCCTTGTCGAGATTCCTGCGTATCTTAGTACCGAAACTTGCTCAACCAGTCCGATCGCCCGATCTAACAAGATTGACGAATGATATTGATTCCAAAATCCAGGGGAAAGTTCCGCTTTGGAGGTATAGTAAAGTAACTGCTTGCTTCTTGTTTTCTTCATGACTTCCAGAAGTGGCGAGCCCTTCCTCCTCATCTATTTGCCAGAAGAAATTGTGTACTTAATCCTTCTTACCCGCGTCAGACTTTATCAGACCAAAGCTAATTCATACTCCGAAACTTCAGACGGATAGATCTCCATTTTGGGAGACATACGACGACGTACACGACTGAGACTCATCCCTACAACGCATGCTATGGCCTATTTAATTGCTTCCGTATCGCTCCCGTCCCCGATTCTGGCCAGGGTTGGGGGTCTTCTTACCGGCACTTTCGGCGGATCTTTGGATTCTTGTACTCCTGACTCTCCCTGTACTTTCCCACAACTCATTTACCTCATCACCAGGTCATATCTACACGCATCTGGACATTTCGCGAGCAACAGGAATAAAAATCGAGCAAACGACAGGAGATTCCAGTTATACGGAGCGCCCAGAGTTGCATGGTTAGTTGCTGCACGTGACGCTATCCACTAATCACGAGGAGGGGTCACTTGTTGGAAGATTTGGTTCTCGGCTATCTTTCGCTTCCAGCATGGATATCAAAGTTGGGGAAGAGAAAAAGCCTGTTGTGGTCAGGCCTGCTAGGAATATGAGTGTATGCGCCAGGGTCGCCATCCTCTCCTTGGCTGCCCTGATTGCATTCTGTTACATGTTTCAATCTTTTCATGGAGGGCTGTCGCCTGAGGGCGGAGTGAGGAGGAGGTACAGAGCCGGCTACAGGATCAGTCCGAGTTTGGTTCCTTCTCCAACGCCATGTGCAGGGAAGAAGCACTTGTACACCGAGAATTTGTTGAAGACGTCTTCTAATTTTGTTGTCACTGTTCCTGGTAAGGTTGGGAGCTCGCAAAAGCCATTAGAAGCTGAGGAATGGGGAAACGCAAATGGTGTGTCGTTGATTAAGACTGGTCCATATGGAGAAGAAGAACAGATGAGCTCGCAAATCGATCCAGCCCAAGCTTCCAGAAGCAATTGTCTAAGTTCCAAGCAATGCGACAATGAGTTTCCTGGGCTGTTTGCTGATATCGAGAGAGCGGCTCAGTACCGGAAGAAAGCCGGGCTCATTGTGGAAGCGGACATTGACATCTCTTCGCTGGAGACTGGAGCTGTGAGAGCTCTCGTTCTGGAGCAGAAGGTATGTTATCCTGCACACCTTTTCCTTTTATCTTACTATGCTTTTGGATCCTTGCTGATGATGATTAGCTTTACGTCATTGAAGCCAAACTGTCTGAAAGCTCCGGGGATCTTGAGCGTGCACTTTCTATTCTGCGCGCTATTAATCAAGCTATTGCTACATCGCCGAGTCCCTTGCCTAATATCGAATTCTCATTCTCAGTCATAGATATTGCAGATGCGGAGAACCTGCGAAGACCTATCTGGACGCTACTGGAGATAGAGGGTGAGGAAAGACAGTGGTTGAGTAAGTGGCACCTATCTCTGATCCTTTCGAGGATTTATTTCTACATAGCGATCCTGCAATTAATGTTCTCAACGCAGTGCCTAATCCTGAATCCCCGAAGCAGGGAGAGAAAGCCGACCTAGAAGGGGTGGAAATACGAGGCCGCTATTCGGGTCCAGGCGCGCGGACTTGTTATGTAAGCTCTCATTGCTTACGGTTTCTACAACTTAGCAAACTTGATGAATTTACTTGAGATGGAAAGCTAACAACTGATGCAGTGGCGGAGAATGATTGAAAGTTGGGCACATGTTAGCTTTGCACCGCGTCAATGGGACCTTGGACCTCAAGGAGACCTAGAAATGAGAGGCGTTCCATTCGCAACTCTCGCGTGAGTAACGAACTGGCAGAGATTTTACATTCTTGCGAACATATCCTTCCAGCATTACAATGCCTGGAGAGATCAATGCTTTCAAGTTGCGTGTCATGTCAAGAGAATATGCTCTGTCGATGCTATTACCTACTGGACCATGGAGGGTGGTACAGAAATAAATTTTACAATAGGTGATAAGAGAAGGGATCTACCAAATAGAAGTACGAAGAGGGAGAACTTTGGAACTGACAACGGGAGGGCTCTCAGGGGTTAGGGGGTAAGCGAGTCAAAGCCGAGGGACAGACCCAGCCCAGCAAGATGGGATGGGGGAAAAGACGCGACGACGTTGAAGGAAATTTTAATCAGGCAGAAACCATGAACTCTCTGCCGATATAGTTGTCGTTCTATATATTATATGCTTTAAACCACTTGACTCGATCTTCACATCTGCATACTTCCAAGATACGACCAACTGTCAGACGGAAAAGCGGCCCGACAAGCCCCACGTCGCGGGGACGCTTGTTCCTGCCTACACCAATCCACATCACTGGGATCCATTTGAAGCCGGCCAAGATCACATGGCGGTCAAAATCCTCGGTATCTAAGTAGCTCTCCTGCAAACAGTCTATCTTTAATCCAACATACCATACTGCTTCTGTTCCTTCTTTTTTCCAACTTATCCATCAATTGTAACACCTCAATTATGTCATTCGAGGTTGAAGAAGTATTAGCAAAACTTACCAACGGGCAGAAAGCCTCCTTGCTATCTGGTTAGTTCAAAAAATATTCAGAACCCACAGCGTAGTAACCGACAGCTTCTAGGTATTGATTTCTGGCATACATACCCTATCCCAGAGTACAATGTCCCTTCAATCCGCGTAAGTGACGGTCCAAACGGTATCCGGGGCACCAAATGGTTCGCCGGCGTACGAGCAGCATGCTTGCCCTGTGGCACGGCTCTCGGGGCAACCTGGGATAAAAGCCTTCTCAGAAAAGCAGGAAAGCTACTCGGAGATGAGTGTATTGCCAAAGGTGCCCATTGCTGGCTGGGACCAACGATCAATATCCAGCGCTCGCCTCTTGGAGGTCGCGGTTTTGAGTCTTTCAGTGAGGACCCCCATCTTTCGGGTATTCTTGCGAGTGAAATGATTCAAGGTTGTGAGTCTACGGGTGTAGTCTCGACAGTGAAGCATTTTGTGTGTAATGATCAGGAACATGAGAGGAGAGCCGTTGATACCATTATTACTCCCAGAGCTCTGCGAGAGGTGTACTTGAAACCATTCCAAATCGTAGCGAGGGACGCGAGCCCGGGTGGGCTCATGACTTCTTACAATAAAGTGAATGGTATTCATGTCGCTGAGGACCCGAAGATGATGAAGGATTTGATAAGGGAAGAGTGGGGTTGGGATCCGGTGGTGATTAGTGATTGGTGAATATGTCCCATTACGTCTGAGATGGCACGACTAACTGCTGTAGGTATGGCACATACTCAGGGGCAGGTGCCATCAATGCTGGCTTAGATCTCGAAATGCCTGGCAAGACCAGATATCGTGGGCCGGCTGTAGAATTCGCCCTTTCATCCCGACTCATCAAGCAGTCAACCCTTGACCAAAGGGCAAGAAAGGTCTTGCAATTCGTACGTCACGCAAGCAAACTTGGGCTCTCAACAGCAGAGGGAGAACGAAATACGCCCGAGGACCGAGCTCTGAACCGTAAGATTTGTGCCAGCAGTATCGTTCTCCTCAAGAACGACAACAAAGTCCTTCCTATTCCCAAAAAGATCAAGAAAATAGCGCTTATAGGCTCGCATATGAAGAACCCTTCTGTCACAGGTGGAGGAAGTGCCTCTCTGGAGCCCTACTACTCCGTGACTCTTTTTGATGCTATCAAAGAGAAACTTGGACCTGATGTTGAAATCACCTACGAAGTTGGGGCATACGCTCACAAAATGCTGCCCATGCTCGACCGTCTCCTTAGCAACTCTGCTATCTATATCTTCAACCAGCCGTCCTCTGTCAAGGGTAGAGTCGCAGTCGGCAAAGAACCCCTCCCAAAATCCTTCTTCCAGCTCATGGATTACAGAAATCCAAAACTTAACTTTGAGCTTTTCTACGCCTCTGCTGAAGCAGACTTCACTCCTGATATCTCGGGAGTATGGGAGTTCGGGATGACTGTTTATGGTACTGCTAACCTTTACATCGATGATGAATTGATCATTGACAGTACGACTGCTCAACTTCCTGGCACAGCTTTCTTCAGCAAGGGATCGGCTGAGGAGTTTGGCACTAAGAAACTAGATGCTGGAAAGGTGTATAAGTTGAGAATTGACTTTGGCAGCGCAGCAACCTCGAAGATTAAGAGTCTTGGCGTAGTCAGTTTCGGTGGTGGGGGAGCGAGAGTTGGAGCGTGTCCGGTGGTGGATGTTAAAGAAACGATCCAGAAGGCCGCTAGAGCCGCGAAAGAGGCCGATTATACCGTTCTTTGCACTGGACTTAATGTTAGTCCTCACAGCACCTGACCTTAAAGCTTTTCCTTCTTTTATATGTTCCACTAAGCCAAAGGCATGTTGTTGGGCTTTTGCTAATTCTTTGCAGAGTGATTGGGAATGCGAGGGTTTTGATCGCCCAACCATGTATCTCCCACCCAATATCGACAATCTCATCAGCAGCGTTGTGGCTGCAGCTCCGAACACCATCATTGTGAACCAGTCTGGGACCCCGGTATCTATGCCATGGGAGAAGGAAGCTTCGGCAATCGTTCAGGCGTGGTACGGCGGCAACGAGACGGGAAATGGAATCGCAGACGTTTTATTCGGAGACTTCAACCCCTGTGCTAGACTTCCTCTGAGTTGGCCAGCTGATATCAGAGATACGCCTGCGTTCTTGAATTTCGGTAGCACTAGGGGCAGAGTTTTGTATGGCGAGGATGTTTATGTGGGGTATAAGTATCATGATAAGGTTGAGAGGCCACCGCTGTTTTCTTTTGGGCAAGTCAACTTCGCTTCTAAGACGATCAATTACTGACCGGGGGTCTCTAGCCACGGTCTGTCGTACACGACATTTACGCTTTCAGACCTTAAAATCACCTCCTCCGATGACACCAAAAGCAAGTCAAGCTTCGAGTATGCCACCCTGACAGTCAAGAACACCGGTCCCGTTGCAGGCACAGAAGTCCTCCAACTCTATGTTTCTGCTCCCAATTCTCCTACTCAGCGCCCAGTCAAGGAGCTTCACGGTTTTGAAAAGGTATTTTTAAAGGCTGGAGAGGAGAAGGAGGTCAAAATCCCGATCGATGCTTATGCGACCAGCTTTTGGGATGAGAGCGAGCAGAAATGGTGCTGTGAGAAAGGAGATTATGTTGTAAAGGTTGCTACGAGCGGGGCTAGTGATGTGAAGGGAGTGACTACAGAATTGAAAATTGAGGAGATGTGGTGGTGGTTGGGATTGTAAGCAATCTAGCCGTTGCTAGTAGTCGGCTGCATGGGAATTGGGAAACTAGGGGGGTGGGGGTCAATTGCAGAAATCTGTGTAAGAAGCTACCTAGGGCTCATAATTATCTTCAGCCTCACTTGCCCGTCTTCTACTCTGTTCCGCAAGTTTTCTTTCCTTCTGAATTAATCTCCGTTCTGAACTGAAGACAAACAGGCGTATCAGAAACCCAGTAATCGGAAATTCCGGGTAAGTAGAGTGGTAAACACACGAGTACGGAAAGATATAGAGTTCGTGGGAAAACAGAGAGTAGTCCACAAATCGAGAGATGGAGAGGCGAAGTTCGGCTAGAAATTCAGGGAAAGGGAAAAGGTAAAGGGAGTGGTGGGATTCAGCCGAAGACTTTCACTTACTTGCGCAAGCTCCTTTAATCGTACATTTCTCAACATGGGTGGATGCATTCTATCGCTATTCTAATTAATCAGTCGAAGAGTCCCGTAGGAGCAAAGGAGGGTTGGAGTTACGAAGCGCCATGATGCATCCTTCCAAAAAGTGGATTTTGCGCAGCAACTTTCCAACGCGACAAACGAGAAATCTCAGAAGACGCAATTCTTCATTTGTTTCGAGATTCAAATACAATACTGGAATTAGGTTATGATTATTGGATTGCTTTGCCTGAGGATTCAGAAAGTAATAAAGCAAAATTGCTGTTCTGAATTCTTCAATTGCCCCCGCGTCTTCACCACAAGGTAATCAATCTAGCATGCTCATTCAGGAGCCGAGACGAAGGATGTGTATTTTCTAGATCCCATCCGGTTGGAACACTGTTAGTAAGACCAAAATTGATATATGGACGCAAAATTCATCAGGATTGCGCCTATGCTAAGGGGCATAAAGAGAAGATAGTTTCCTCGCAATATTCTGGAACGCAATCAGTCGTGCGCATCCACAACTTCGATACTTTCACAAGCTTCCTCAGTTCATTTGTGTCCCTTCTCCCTTACGAGGCTTGGGAATACACATCATCAAAATGCTGCTCTCTCTCTGGGGTGGTTTGAAAGTTATAGCTGTGCTTGCAACATTTTCGAGCGTACTCGCTGCTCCGGTTAGCGACATAGAGGCACGCGATGTGATCAATTCAAGTAAGTAATCGGCGATTTAGAGCCTCTTTTGCAACTGTTAATCTTGGAGCTAGATTTTGAGATAGAAGCGCTTGCGGCACGACCGCAATCTTTGCCTGCGGGAGTACCGTCGTACGAGGATTTGGTAGCGTTTTTCAAGAGCAAAGGACAGACTAACAACCTTCTCTTCTGGTCTGGCTTTTTGGACAACATTGAGGTCGACAATTGGGCTGGTCCAGCTGGATACCACACCGTCAATATGGTCCTCGGTGGGAAATGGAAGAGCCTCTATCTTGCGAAGCCGCAGGGTGATTGGGAATCATGGCCACTGGCTGTTAAGTACTTCTGGGAACCAGCTTCAAAGGCTTTTGCATCGCAGGCGACGGGAGTAGTCCATTATGTTGTAAAAGGGACGGCCCGAGAGGGCTCAACGTGGGATACAATCGAGTTCCCGGCTATTGCGGCGCAGAAAATGGCTGGGCATGTTACGGCCATCAACATGATGGATTGGAATAAGGGAGCACCGAGAGTGACTAAATCTCTGAAGAGGTGAGGGGTCACGATTATGTTTCTGGTCGGTTGATGTTCCGGGTGTATTTGCTTTCCGAGTTGATAACCAGCTGGATTGGAATAGGTTGGTACTGGTGTCTGGGATTCTCTTGTATGTTCAGAAGGAAATCAAGGATAACGAGCAGAGTGTGCTGGTGTAGAAAGAGACCTAAACTTTGAGTCACGAAGGCGGAGGACATGGGCATTCAGAGCGCGGAAAACATGTGTATTTCTATCAGCCCTAATACCGTTCTAAACGACAACAGGACTGATTGATAAATGCTGAAGAAGAGCAGAGAAGAGAGACATTATGAGTGCAATGATGTGGTCTTGGTCGCATGGTCTTCCAAAATCTTGACAACGCCTTTCTCGCACTTGAGTTTCGCAAGCTCCAATGGTGTTAAGCCCTCTTCATCCTTGACGTCTGTTTTCGCCCCCTTTCAAAGTAAGAAGAGCACCATGTCGGTCTTTGAACCTGCGCCAGGAACCTTGTTCCACCACCCTTCTATCGCCCAATGGATGGCACATCCTACCGGGGACAAATAAGGTGCAGGGACGTCATAATTACGTCTCGTGAAAACCTCATTAACATCAGCTCCTAGGTCTAGCAACCTTTGGGCGTTGACAATCCGTCCTTGCCTCGCAGCCCCTTTGAGAGCTTGGGATCCCAGAATTTGGGCTCCATGCTTCACCAGTAAATCAATCATTCGAGGAGTTGGATCCCAGGAGGCCATCTGAAGGACAGAATTGAAGTCTGGGCCACAATTCTGGCTGTTAGGATCCGCACCTTTCTCGAGGACCAATTCGGCCAATCCAACCTTGTTGTGTATTGCATTGGAAAGTATGCAGCCAGCGTTTACAAGCCCTTGATTAGGGTCTATCCCATATTTGAAAAAGACTTTGAATACCTTAATAGGATTGGAACCCTCAGGAGCATAGTGCTCAACACTATCCTCGATAGACCTTCATTCTTCTGGGACATCCTGCCATTTGACGTCGTACGAAACGTCCTATGGTCGCCTTTTCTAGCACCCAGGCAAAGTATCAAAAAGATAGCGGACGACGCCTGCTTGACTAAACTTTGCTGCCTTGTCTAACAAATGCTATGCAGGTGGAATAGAGGCTGCGTAGTATCCTTGAATCTGTTCGAGGCATGTGTGAAGTCGATCAAGTTGGCCAGCAGTACAGGCATCAATTAGATTTTGGGCAAGCTCTTTACTTGCAGGGCCTGCCGCATCATATTAGCAAAGTATCTGTAAGTGCAGAGTAAAACCGCACATTCCATACCTTAAAATGTTCCGTCGTCGGACATAATCGACATTTCAGGCGGTTGCTTGTGGGGTGGTTGGAAGAAATGGGCCTAGTAATGATATTGGAGATGGGACGGACGTGTATTGCCTACAACGACAATATCTGCCATGTATAATTGACTTGAAAGAGTCCAGCCTCTAGATACTTACCTAGAGCTATCGGCTCACCACAGATAACGTCATACTTCAGTCATCAACCAGGAGGGAACTCTCCGTAAGACGCAGCGGGCTGTGAAAGCTTTGCTCCTGCGGATGGATAGGAATACCTTTCTTGCATAATGTACAGTAGGAGGGCGGCTATGCTCTTCTTTGGGTCCAGTACTTGGGCAAGGTCGTACCTAGAACCTAACCTATTTAGGCATGGTGGCTGAGCCTAATAGCCCAAGAGATTGGGGGGACTTGCTGACATCGATCTTTCCTTGAGAAACTATCATTGTTGCTATCTGGATGTAATTGCTAGAACATCTTTACTTTGCTTGCGCTTTTGTCTTCTATGACCGTACTCGCCTATTCCTCAGCAACCCCCTTTACACTGCGAGCACCACTTCCCTCGGCATCCGCTTCCTCGCTTCTACAAGCAAGACTTCATTCAGTGAGTACATAGTCATTTACGGAGCCGTCATGCAAGTCTTAGCTTCCGTTTTGATCCGATTCAACTCATCTTTATTCGAGAGAGCCCAAGTTGGGGTATCTCAACTTATCCAATGGTCCTAAATATTCGATTATATTGAAGACTCTGAATATCAAAGCCCGTCCCCATTATTCAATTCTCTCTTGAATACTCGCCGCATTTTAAATAATCAACTCCCTTTAGGAATTCACGCCATTCCGAATATCGCAGTCATGCTCAACGATATGCCGGACGAGATACTCTTGGAAGTGCTGTCTTATTTAGACGTGAAAGACCTCGGGCTTCTAGGAACGCTTAACTTAGTATCACGACGATTCAATCGTCTTACGAAGGGGATGTTGTATAGTTCCTATAACTACGTTCACCAAAACCGCAAGAATCGTGGAAAATTTGTCATTAGCATTGCTGCTAACCCAGAGTTACGGCAGCATGTCACAATGGTCGTCCTGCGAAATTGGCAAATAGAGAGGTATCCGCTTGGTATGCAAACAACCCCTTTCCAACCTTGAACGCCTATGCTACTCTTGATGTTCTACCAATATCCATTTCTTGAGATACTTTGAATATTGAGCCGTTTCTGACATTCAATAGGTGGCTGGACACACCTCCTTGATCAGAAGTCTCAAGTCGCACTCCTCAAAGCTGCAGACCAGTTTGGATTTCCAGCTTCGTACACGGATCCCTGGAAGATGGAACTTAAGGATGATCTTGAGGATGCCAAGTTTGCTTTGCTCTTGCTCCTCACTCCAAATGTGTCGTATCTGAGCCTCGAGTTCCCCTTCGAGCCCCCTGGGACCCCATGCTCCTGGATCAGTCGTTTACTTGAACTGTCCATCGGCAACCCAACATCTTATAGCTATCATGGCTTTATGTGTCTTCGAATCCTTGATCTCTGTTTCCCTAGGGGGCAGTTTGGACACGTTCTTAGCCGCTTCGTACCTCTTCTTGCCCTCCAGACGTTAACGTCCTTCTCAGCGGAAAACTGCTACGAATCAGGAGATCTGCCCGAATTTGAAGGTCTCTATACAAACATCGAGGATCTTACGTTCCTTAGTAGCCAGATCAGCAGGACTGCCATTAAGCGTGTTCTCAGTAGCTGCAAGTCTCTCAACAAATCCACATCAAATGGAGCCATCTAGACAGCCCCTTGTTCAATATGATACCAGAAGTCGAAACAGCCATTACAGACCAGTTGCTAGAGCCCCTCATAAGCACGCTCGAAAAATTGTGTATAACCGTGGACACATTGCCTAGGTACTGTTTCAGATCTCTTCGGAACTTCCCCAAGCTGTGGTGTGTGGCTATATATTGGAACCACTTGTTCAATTTCACAGAAAATCCAGGCGTCCCGGGATTTGGAAGCGGATCATCTTCTACCTATCCAGCAAGCCTTCTACCAGAGCGCCTGGAAATTCTGGAACTATGGGTTGAGGAAACTCCTCTACTCGAGATATCCGGGTTCAGACACTTGGTAAATTTGCCAGGCCAGTGCCCAGAAATGCTACCTCATCTGAAGACTGTCAACATTCATAACTCGACAGACGATGATCATGGGTATTGGAGCGAGCTAGGGAGGAAATTTCGGGATGTGGGTGTCGAGTTCGAGCTGATGCCATGTTATTAAGTAGAGTGGTCAAGCCATTTTACGAAATCGCTAGATCTTCTGACATTGTTGTCTGCTAGTATTAGTAAGATAGACTTAGCTTGGCAGAGAGGATTGATGTGCGGAACTCTGTGCCAAGATATATTCTAAGGAACACAATCTCAGGAAGACTGTCCGTATTTTTATTTTACCTCGGTCTTTTTTCTCTATAAACAAAAAGCAGCGTACCATCAGCCTTTTTCGCTGAATAAAACCTCACATTAACCCCGCCAACTCCTCGCTTATTTTCGATGTTTCTATGCAGCTCTTGTGTATACCGAGCCCTGCCGCCACTTTGCCCCATATCTCATTACCGCCGCAGGCATGGATATCAAGACCAAATATATCGCTGCCAGAAACAAGAATCCGTATCCGAGCCCAAGGGCTTCGGTGAGGGGAGGGATAGCCAGAGGCAACAAGGTTCCCCCCAGGCAACGGGCGATGAGAATCATAGTCATTGCTGAAGCAGAGTAAAGACCAAAGGCATCTACGATGTATGATGCCAAGGGTACCCAGATCATGACGATTTCAGCGCCCACAAAAGCAATAGCGACAAAGAGTAAATAGACCGGCCACTGTACTGATGGTACCCATCCGTAAAGAGCAACAATGGCAGGCATACAGCAAGCTCCTCCAATCATAAGCGGCAATCGATATTCCGGATGAGAGACACCCTTGCCTCGAGATTTCCCCAGCATGACGTAGATGCTGTCGACGAAAAGATTACAGATGATAATTCCTCCACTTGCTCCTATGCCTATTGGATGTTAGTCCATGACTTTTGATGAACGGGTAGCTGGAAACTTACTAAAAGTCAAGAACGATAACCCAGTCTGAGCTGGAGTAAATCCATATACATCCCTTAACATACCAGGTAACGTCGTCGCCAAGATGTAGTAAAATGTGAAAACCAATCCGCCATAGAAAGCAAAAATTTGCAACACCGTAGAATCCAACAATATAACAATCGGCCTAGTAAAAGAAGTGCGCAACGCTGACCAGCTCGATGCCTTCTCTCCTGTCTCGGCGTCATAAGCACATCTCAACGAGTCATCACCAGTCTCTTTCCGCAAGCGAGCAGCTCGGCGTTGCAGAATGGGGACTTTGTAGGTTTCTCGAAGGAGAAAGAAGAAGAAGAGCTCGCAAATAATGGAGACGGCTCCAGCCATATAAAGAATCGTTCTCCATCCGAGTGTCTCGGCCAGCGCACCAGCGACAGCGGGACCGATCGCGCCACCCAAAAGAGGAGCGAGCATTATAAGAGACATACCCGAGCCCCTCTGCTCCGAAGGGAAGATGTCGCCAATAATAGCGGGATTGAGCACATTTGAAGCCACAGCAAGTCCAGTCAGAAAACGGGCGAAGATGAATAAGTTTGTCGTCTGGCTGAAAGCTGCAAGAGCGGTACCGAGGATGAAAAATATGTTGGCAGCGTTGAAGACAGGGTAGCGGCCGTAGATCTCGGAGAGGGGGGCAATGAGGAGGGGCCCAGCGGCTTCACCGAGTTCCCAGACGGTGACGAGGAGGATGCTGGCGGATTTACTCTCGCCGCCTCCGAGGTCGAGGACGATGCGTTCTGCGACCGGTACGACACCGATACATGTGAATGTACTAGGAAATTTGTGAGCAATCGGTCTGATTAGGAGGTTTGGATGATGTTCGTCTTACACAGTGAAGGCCATGAAGGCGAGTAACCAGACGACGCCTGACTTGTACGCCCTGGGCCAATCCATTGGATTATCCGGATCTCCATTCGGGTTGAAGTCAATTGGTAGCGGGTTTTCGACAGAACGTTGAGATCCGCTCGAATCAGCGAGCAATGGCCGTGTTTCTTCCATTTTGGTATATTAGGAAAGTGAAAGCTAATGGGATTGACTAGCAAGCCCAATAGAATAGGAAGCGAAAATCCCTTTTATATTGTGGGATCAATTGATGTTCGGGACTGGTTTGTAAGAGTGGGGTACACTGCAGGCGAAAGGCGTGAGATGTAAAAAATTTAATTACAGTTTGACATGGTGTCAGATTACGTTAACCATGAGTCTCAATGCTTAGATAATCTGGGTAGTCTGGGAAACATTCCTAGACAAAGTATTTCGGGATTTTTAAACAACGATGGCTGGTCATCTCCATACATATGGTTGGTATGGATAATATCTCCATTTTTTGACTTTTGTTGCTGACTCATCAATTGTTGCTCGATGGTTTTCTGTGTCGTCGGCAGGTATCGTGATACTTTATATACCAACAAAAGGAGAATACTTCCACATACGACCATAGACTGAGGAAAATTGGGCTATCTCAACTGTCTCTTCTAGCATGAGCCTCAGTTCAGAACAGTTTTCGGGATTTATTACACTAGAATTTGAATACGAGTTCACTGAATTCTGCCTGAGTTTGTTTAAGATTTTAGTAAGAATACATAATACATATTTTGATATATCATGTTCATTTCTTAGTTAATGGTTTTACATATAAGACTTGCTGGAAGGGCAATTACGGTCCTGGTTCCAGCAGAGGCTGAAAAGGGTGATTATGGATGCCGTTTCAGGAGATATGAATGACCTTTGACCAACGCTACATGAGTCATCAGCCCAGCAAGGCTCACCATTGGCTGTTGCAAGGCAAATCCGGCGGTGCGATTATGGGCGTCCACTAAATAGTGGACGTGACCAAGTTACTCGTTAGTCGTTACTCGTTACGGCAGCCTTGAGAGGAGCCCAAGTGAAATCAGGGCTGAGCCACCATGCGGTCTGCTAGTAACAAGCAGGGACTCGACGTATTTATGCCTACTATTCCGGATATTGCATTCCCTCTTTGCTAACTTATTGCTTCTCCTTGACTGCCTCTTGGAAGGACGAGACAATGACCTCCACATACGACCCAGTTCAATTGGCCTTTGAAAATTCCATCCGCGACTTCAAGTCAAATCTCAAAGATGACAAGCTGTACAGCGAGATCTTACAAACGACTACGATTGACCAAGTTTACGATATCACAGATAAGCTTCAGGAAGAGCAAGCAAAGAACGGACACATGCGACACTTGTCCAAAATTGGACCTTGCCTGGAACGTCTGCAAGGCTATGCCGGTGTTATAGAGACGTTTGTACAAGTAAAGCCAGATATCCTGGCACTTATCTGGGGACCTATCAAACTGCTTCTCCAATGGACTAGTGTTTTGAAGCAATCCTTAGATGAGTTAGTTAAGACCATTGCAAATATCGGTGACTTGTTGCCAGAATTCGGGGAGATCATGAAGCTTTTCGGCCACAATGAACACATGAAAGATGTTCTCGCACTTTTTTTCCAGGACATCCTTGACATTTATGTCATTGCATTGAAGTTTTTCGGCCTGTCCCGTAAGTTTCATGGCCTCATCTGTTCTTAGGTGAGGATACCTGACATTGACGATTGTATAAGGCTGGAAAATTATATTCGAAGCAATGTGGCCAAAACAGCGGGATAAGATACGGGTCATTATGTCGCATATTGAAAGGCACACCTTGCTCATGAGGA
Organism: Bryoglossum gracile; assembly: GCA_037952635.1. Classification (NCBI taxonomy): domain Eukaryota; kingdom Fungi; phylum Ascomycota; class Leotiomycetes; order Helotiales; family Bryoglossaceae; genus Bryoglossum; species Bryoglossum gracile. Next base: position 71,047 of record JAPZPB010000115.1, on the reverse strand, counting down.
ATGAAGTTAGGCTAGAGCACATCCGCGAAGAATATAAAGCTCGGCTCGAAGCTCGGGAGCATTTCGAGAAAACCGAAAGATCTCATCGAAGACAGGAGTACAACGCCATCAAGGAGGCCATTTCTCCAAGAACGTATGAGGAGGAGCTTTATAGACTCCATGGTATGATATGTGATGGTACTGGGAAATGGCTTCTGAGAGATGCCACGTTCAGCAAGTGGCTCAAAGGTTCCAAGAAGCCATCAAAGCTCATATGGCTACAAGGAATACCTGGAGCAGGTATGTTCATTACAGCAGAGAGCCAATCCTTTTGTACTTTCCTGACATGATATGTAGGAAAGACTTATCTTTCCAGTACCGTTGTCGATCAAGCATTAACTCAAGGCCGAACCCTATTTGCCTTCCTCAGCTACAACTTTAGTAGTAGTACATCTGCTCTATCAATAATTCACTCACTGATATTCCAGCTCACATCAGATGACGATGACTTACAGGCAATCCTTTGCCAGTCTACAGCCAAAGAGCTAAAGCGAGATCTGAAAAGAGCCATGCAACTTCTGACCATACTGCTTAGTACAGCCGGACCAGTCTTTATTGTTATCGACGGATTTGACGAAATTAATGAAATTGAACGGGCCAGGCTCTTAGAGTGTCTTTTAGAGTTATCAAATAGCTGTGACGAGGCCAAAATTCTCGTTAGTTCCAGAATCGAAGATGATATCAAGGCTATTCTTTGCGACAAAACAGTCGAAATTCGCATAGATAACCGAAACGCAGGAAGCATCCAGGCCTTTATAAATCGCCGAGTCCAGGCGTGGTTTCTCTCGCGGGACTTCCTACCTGAAGCCCGCTCTGAAATCATAGGGTTGCTAGCGCCCTTGTCATCTAAGGCAAATGGTATGTATCTATTCTTCTGACCGCTTCTTATTTGTTTCACATATGAACGAGCACTAAAGTCAGAAAGGAATGTTTCTTTACGCGAAAGTTGTATTAAGCAGCATTGAACATCTTGATGATATGATCGCAATTCGCAATGAACTCCAAGTTCTCCCAGAGACTTTGGATGACGCGTAAGGCTACAAATATTACTTACTACGTACTTAAAAACGCATTCTGACTTCAGCATAGGTATGCTAGGATCATGGAGCGGATCAACAGTCTGAATCCCCCGGCTCTGAGAGACAAAGCCCGGAAGCTCCTGGGATGGATTGGCAGCTCCATGACCCCTCTCACCATTCAAGAGATCGAACAAGCTCTAACTGTTAGGATGGATGATATCGATGGCGACGTAAGAGTAATTGCTAGGCTCAACCCTGTTCGGGTTTGTGGCCCCATCCTGGAAGTGGTTGACGATTATGTGCAATTTGTCCACTTTACGGCGAAAGTGTAAGTGAGCCGATAGAACATAAACGACGAGAATTTTCTAATCTTCCTACCTTAGATACATCTTTAGTCCACATATCACCAGTTTTATCGATATTTCGCATGCCACTCTCAGTCTAGCGACCTGTTGTATTCAGTATCTTTGTCAAAGACATCACGATGCAGACTTGTTGGACGACGAGCTTCGCGACAATATACTCGCGGGACTGTATCGACTTCACGAGTATTCGGCCACCATGTGGCTTGAGCTGGTAGAACAGTACATTCGCTTAACTAAATCGACAACTCCACCAAGTGACCTAATCAACCTCTTCCGAATGTTCATTGAGAAGAGAAGCAGCAGTGAATTCACTGACGACACGGTATCGCCGCCCATACAAAATCTGGGCCAGCATTTATTCAAGTTGGACTATCCAGATATATATGAGATGCTTCTCAAGGCTGCAAGCTTCCAAAGGAAGTGCGCTGAAGGAGAATATGACAAACGTAAGGGTTAGTAAACTTTACAATTTGAAGTCCTCGAGATGTCCCCACATCTAACAAGCAAAGGCACCTCATGGATCAGTTTTGACCCTCTGAATATAACACTCACCTCTATCCGCCTGTATCATGAATTCGATCAACTACTATGCGGAAGTGGCGAACACCATAAAGAGGGCTGTCACTGCACTATAGTCTATAGACATTCCGGTCGACGCCCATTCAAATGTAGCTTCCTAGGCTGTTACTTTAGCCGCCATGGTTTCCCCACTAATTCTGCTCGAAACTCACATCAGAGACATCATGAACATCCATGGAAATGTAGCAGGTCCAATTGTCCAGATTCGCAAGGGTTTCTTTCTCGGAAGATGAGAGACCAGCACTGGGAGCAATGCCACCAAGAGAGACCAAAGACAAATTTGTTCCAGCAAAACCCTGACGAAGACGAAATACAACCGCTTCTATTCGACCTAGTCAGAGCTGATAAAGTCGAGCTATTCAAAAGCCTTCTTCCTCAATTTGCTAAATGCGACTCTATAGTAAAAGAAGAACTATTTAAATTAGCTGCCGGTTCTGGGTCTACGGCTATGGTCGATTTGTTTGAGCCGGATTCCTCGGGCTTCAATATTCATTACGCACTCATCGCCGCCATCGAAGGGAACAATGTTGCAAATTTTAGGCACTTATTCCGTTTTTCTTCGGGTCATTTATCCCCGTGGATTCTTCTTGGAGTACTGACATCTAAATGCGAAGATTTTCATCTGGATTTGGAAAGAAATATCGACCTCGAATATGGATTGTTGGACACGATTTTGTCCAGCGGGCGACAACGTACAGATGTTTATATAAACTGCACAGACAAATTCGTTCTCAAAGCCACTATTGGGTCTCCGTTTGGTGAAACATTCATTTTGCGTTTATGGGAGAAGTTCAATCTGGCCAAAAATCTTAGACCGGTGGTTCTCAGAGCTGCACTTATGGATGTGGCAGGGACATGCTGTTCAGTGAAACTAGCGAAGTATCTGATTGATGCTGGAGTCCCAGTAGACTGCAGGCGCTCTAATAAGTACTTTACGCCGCTCCATCGCGCAGCAACGCATAACACGCCTGAAGCTGCCGAGCTAGTGAAATATCTTCTCGGCTTAGGGGCCGATCCGGAAGCATTTAGAACATCTACTCGAGGGGGTCTCAGCAAAGTTAGACGAATCAGGGATGAGGCAGGTGCAAAAGGTATTTCGAAGTGGGTTGGAATGTCGTGGGATGATCTAGTCGAAAAGATCGGAACAAAAAAGACGGAAGTGGAGAGGTCAGAAGGAGAAAATGTAAATTTGGCTTCGTAGACTTGTCCAAGCTGAAGAGCGAGGGCACTAAGCTAATGTAATTACATAGCCAAGTTTTCCGTCTTCTTATCATATTCCTTAGCCCAGTTCTAAAATCTGGTATTAACTCTAGCTCCGATCCGCAAGACCACCACGGTGTAATATGAGTGCCGCAGGCCCAAGATCTCTACTCGAGTCCCCTTCAAAATTCTAGTTGATAACCCAGGAAGATGTATAGAATATTGTAGCCTCAAACTAGTTCGTGGTCTAGGGGCGGCTACAATGTGTACCGGAGAATCAACTTAGACCTTTTCTAAATTAGATTTTGAATATTCTAAGAATTCGCTACTTACGAACCTACAAACAGTGATTTATTGTATAGAATCCTATTGATTCGGTGAATTTAATACCTTTTGCAATGCCTACTCGCGAGTTAGCTCTGTCAACTGCATGTCGGAACAGGACTCCTTACTTTCCACCGTGCATTGTCAATATCGCTCTGTAGAGCTTCGGCAGTGCCAAGGGAGCTGTTGATGAGTCTTAACTTGTCCTGCTGAACCCACTGGATGTACTAATTCTAGTTAGCTTTGCAATTCCACTTAGAAATCTAGCAATTTGAAGCATCAATGCTAGACTCTGCGAGCCTCAGTTGCTAACTCAGAGCGGACATACCGTCTCAATCGTGTTGCTCGCAATGTATCTCGTTATGGTGACTTCCCGAGTTTGCCCTATTCTATGTATACGATCTACGGCCTGGGCTTCTGCCATTGGGCTCCAGTGAGGCTCAATCAGATGCACATGATTTGCAGCCGTTAGGTCCACTCTGGAGGTTAAATATCAATCAGTATCGAGAGCGACATGGAATAGTCAACCTGAACACGGAAAAATGAGAAACGGTATATAATCTCACCCTTCTCCTGCGCTTCCAATACTAGCGAGCATGACAGTTGAGGCCGAATCCTCATTGAATAGCCGTATCGCCATATTTCGCTGTTTTAAGCTGCTCTGGCCGTCTATTCTCTGGAATCGAAAGCCATGCTGCGTCAGGGCATTTGCGATCAGGTCAAGCATTTGAGTCCAGTGACTGAAAATTACACTGCATCAAATTAACTTCTCAAGATCTTTGGAAGACTGCGACAATGGCTGGATCTGTTTGGTTGAGTACCTTTTCAAAGGGAGAGCTTTGTTTTCATGTTGCTCTACTGTCTGTTCAGCTTCAAGATTTCGTATCAACGCTTCAACCTTGGCGGAAAGACGAATAGAGGGTTTAGTTAAACTAAGGGAGTTTCTAGGCGTAACCCGCATGGCTGCACACTTTGGGCATTGTTGTACCTCATCTACAGGTGTATTTTCGCGCTGCATAGAGCAGTTCGTACAGATCGAGTGATGGCAAATGAATTCTGGATTATCGTCGGAGAGCAAGTCGACTTCCTCGATGATGGATCTGCAGGAGTCACATATTTTGTTGCAGTTTCGCATCATTTGCCAGTCCATCGACGCGCTATTCTTGGATCTCCAAGCCTCCAAAGCAGATTGCGGCAATAAATCCTCTCCGTTGTTGCAAATACGTCGCAAGAAATTGATCAGGGTTAGAATATTTGCGCCTTTACCTTCACTTGCTCTGGATGTGTCTCTATCCTGACTTGCAAGACCAGCTGCAATTTTGGCAGTCTTTTCTCTGAAAAAGTGGTATAAGACTTGGTCTGCTGGATGCAGGTCAAATTCCTCGATTCTCTCGATTCGTCGGGGAAGCTTGAGAAAGTTTTGAGTTATGTCCTTTGTTCGCCGAAGACAGGTTGCTCTAATAAGGTCTCCAAGTGTGTTGAAGCAGCCCGGCCGCTTCTGCTTGACAGGTGATGTTATCCAGAAGTCGAATTGAGACTTCTCCATCAATAGTGGGACGCCAATAAAGCTCAGAAGTGCTCCATAATCGTCAAGGGAATTGTGTATTGGAGTACCGGTTAAGCACCACCGGCTTTTTGAGGCGACTGCCAAGGCTGCCTTGAATAATTGCGACGATCTGTTACGAATATGATGTGCTGGAACCACGGTGAGCTGGCACTGAGACAGCATGCTACACTATGATACTCACCTTCATCGAGGACAACGCGACGCCACGTCCCTGAGTAAAGCGGCCCGGTTGCTGCCCACTCTGACCTCAGGAGAAATTGATAGGGCTTCCAATTTTGGCATGTGAGAACCTGGACGGAGTAAATAATGTGGGTTCCAATAATCGATATGCCTGTAGAGTTCCGCAGCTGATGGATGTTGAAGATACAAGCCAGCATCCGAGAGCAACTGTCCCACACAATTCCCCTCTGATTTAGCTCCATACACAATAATCCGAACAGAACACTCATAAGCGGAGTTGGCCATTGTTGCCTTCCCGGATGTAGTACGTTGATCTTTTCGAGATCCCAATGCCACCATATTAGCAGTGTAATCAATATTAAGCTCCTCTTGGAGCTTGTGTAAGGCAGGTAGGGCTAGGATACCGGCATACTTCCCGGAATCCTGAAAGGACAGTTTCATGACGTCTCCGAATGCACTTAATGTTACCGGGGTTACCTTAATTCCTTGCTCGCCACACCAAGAAGAAGTAGTATGTGCTATGATCTCCACATAGTCAGTATATTATATGCTGTAACCGTAGGGCATGGATGAACGTACTACTCCAAAACAGGTATCGACCTGATTAGGATCAAGAACGAAGCTTTTCGGGGTCGATTCTGAAAGTGCAGGCTGGGAGTGATTATAAAGTCCTATACAGGTACCATTAGTTGGAATTTTAGGATTAAAACCTGATTTCTCGTTAGCTTACAAGAGGAATCTTTCAAAAACTCCGAGGTATCTTCATTGTCGACCGACTTCGTTACTTCGAGGCTTGGGGTAGTTTCTTTGCTCGTGTCGAAATAGTAATGCGAGTCAGCTCCAGCTACGGGAGCATTTGTAGTTGAATCCAGTTCAACAAAAAGGCCTGGCGGCACGACATTGCTCCAGTCTGTCACAGGGTCAATTTCGTACTGTAATGCGGCGTCACTGGACTCGGGATTCGGGGCGGTATTGAACCCTCCCAAGGAGCTATATTCATTACTGAGCCCTGAATCCACGCTTCCATGAGGCAATTGACCAGGTTGTATACAGAGCCTCTTGGCTTCGCGCCCATCAGATAAGGCTGGGAGCCTTTTAGCACCATTAAGCTGGCTTGGCTCAGGAGGATCGAGCAAACTTTCTGGTCCCATGATTTCCGATGCTGGTATTGTCTCGACGAAAGCAAGAGTTCTCTAAATCCCGTGTTTCTTGTGGCTTCCAGGTCTTGCGCTTTGTGTTCCGTGTTCCTCGGGCGCAAGCTGCCTGCTGCTTCGTACCTCCGTACTTAATACGGTGTCAGCACAGCCAGTGTTGATATGAGGTGGGAGCCGACGAGAGGCGGCAAGGAATGGATGGATGCAATTACAGCGTGTCCAATAAGTCAGCCAGTCAGTGATCAGTCAGCCCAATATAGCCAGCCAACTGATGACTGACATGCTGCAAGGCAACTGACTGACTTAACTGATATTGACTATCAATAACTAATGTAAAATTAACGCTATTTACTATTTACATTCGAAAAATAAAGATTAATAGTACGCTATAATTAAACCTTGCTAAATTAAGCAACCCTTTTATTATATTATTATTATACTAATTTCTAAGTAACTTATAGTGCTAGAGTATTTGCCTATTTAGCTTTTTGCTTTATAATAAAAGAAAATTCTCATAGCATTTAAATGCCTAACTTCTAAGGCTTTTAGGGCTACTATAATACGGTCCGAGCCGCTCTAGCCAACCTTATAATTACGAATTTAGCGGCCTTTTCTAGGAATATCCCTCCTGACTCCGGTAATAGTTCGGCTCCCGCGCTTACCTAATCCCGTGCTTAAGTGAGCCGAACGATCAAATCGGGTAAATAATAGAATTTGGGTGCCCTAGGTTAGTTTTTGCCAATTTCCTCCTTTTTTTTTCCCACGTCGAGAGTATCCTCAAAGCTACTCTATTTTTACCTTAAAAGGACCCTATATTCTTAAAAATAGGGACCCTCTAACTGTTCAGCTAGCTGATTAGTTGAATATTTGGCTAGCTGATGATTTGTATCTTTTTAAAGTACCATTTCAGCCGGATTCCTTCTATTTACCGCAAGTTTCCTGTTCCTACCATGAAAAAATCGAGCAAAATTGATCGGCAATCTTCGTAAATTTGGATCCAAAGTGTCCAATAAGTCAGTGGAAATCAGTCAAGTACTGATTACTTATAAGTGAGCAGTCATCAGTTTGTAAAGCTGGAAAGTTGAGCTATGTGCGAGACTTGGAGAGTTGAGTATTAGGGAACGAGTAGAGATTTTCTGCCCGAATTTAATTTCTCTAAGTCCAAAAGCTTCTTCTACGCATTGGGTATCTTCAACTCCACACGCTTGCTTTTCACTTCCTCAATAGCCTCTCTCGGATCATCAGCCCCCGGATTTCTCAGTTGCCATGCAATACACACATCCAAAGCGGGCTTCATCCACGGACCAGGCTTCACTGGCTTTGCACCCCCCAGTTCCTTGCATAGAACATCACCTGTAACCATGAGCTTAATAGATGGCGCTTCCATGAGGTTGTACATTGAGTCGAGATGGTCAATGAATGATTGCCAGTCCTTATAAAGCTCGCTCCTAGCTGTAGATATGTCAGTAAGAGCCCGGAATGGCGAAGGGTTTCACCAACATGAAGAACCGAGGTTCATGGCTTCCACTAGAAGAGCAAATAAAGCTTGCAGTCTCCAATGGCCACCTTGAGAATCCCATTTCCGGATACTCATTCCGACGGTATCTCGCTGATTGACATAAGGCTCTTTAGATTTGATACCATCCTTTAGGGCACTGATTTCCTGGAAATGCTTGAAAGCTGCGCTGGCAACTTGGCATGTCTTGTTGTCAGCCTTGATGCCCTCTCTGGCGACCATGGCTCCTAGCGGTAAGAGTGGACGACCTTTCATTTTGACAGGAGGAGTTTGAGGAATGCCTGCCCAAGGTGTGAGGGCGGCCAGGATCCAAGCGAGATATTGGGAGGATTCATCAAAGCGAACAAAAGTTTCATAGATAGAACCGGGAGTCTTGTTGAATCTCAGTTCATCCAGGCACTCATAGGCGTAATGCCAGTTTGTTGTGCTGGGAACTGTCTTGATTTTGACAGTAGGATCTGTGAAGATAGTGTTGTATAAGCCAAGTCGGTCAAAGTGTTGAAGTGCTTGGAGGGGATTCTGCTCTTCACTGATGTTAGCTCAATAAAGGCATCGCATGCTCCAAACCACAAACCTTTCAGCATCTTATCTACCTCAATTCCCACCCGTTCTCGACTAATTTTCTGTCCGAATGCTTCTGTGACTTTAGGATCGCTCATCCATTTCTCGGACTCTGCGTCTATCTCGAAATCTAACCGGCTTCCAAATCTGATCAATCTCAAGACTCTCAAGGGATCATCCAGAAACGTGACATTGGGCTCTAAGGGAGTCCTGATATGCTTGGCAGCTAAATCTTTCAAACCTCCAGTGAAGTCCTCGACCTCATCGCTGTGAAGATTGTAAAAGAGCGCATTGATGGTAGCGTCTCGTCTGAAAGCATCCTCCTCTGCAGTACCAAATTCCACTTGAGGATTCCGGCTGTCATCCGAGTATGTCTCTTTCCTCAAATTGACAAAATCGACATCCAGTCCAAACAAATTCGTGGTAGCAGTCGCAAGATGTTTGGACTTCTCCGGGTTTTTAGCAATCTTGTGGATTTTTCGGATGTCCTCGGTGGTCATAGCATGCTTTTTGAGATTCTCGTCGATCTTGAGGTATTCTTGAAGCTTGATACCGAAGTCCTCACCAGTCATGACATTGATAGCAGTATCAATGTCATGACTTTGTATGTTGAGAAGCTTGTCCCGGACCCACCCTCCAGCAAATCGCAGCTCAATCTTCTCCTTGATTTCCTTGGATTCGTCGATGTAGCGTGCCACATCCAATAACAGCTCCCTGAGTTGAGACTCACGAGGAATCAGGTTGATTTTTGCCGTAGTCATCTTGCTCTTACGTCTCTTAGACAGGGACTCTTCGAATTCTGAGGAGTTTCGTTTCATGGGAAAGCATGAAGAAAAGGTTCGAAGGGTGACTGTGCCGGTGAGTTGTGATATCTTGACTAATGTCACTCCAAATTTTGTGGTTCGGACAAGAGTCATCAGCTTGGGATGAACAGCAGCAGGACTGAGGACTTCTGAAGCCTCAAGTTTCTGAGAAATTTGAGACTCTAGTATGTGACTAAAAGTTTGTTTGTCAAAAAGTGACTGAAATAAAAACAGAATGTGGCACTCAAGTTCTCAGAAATTTTGTGTTATTTACTTAGGAATATTTGGGGTCGGAACCGGCTGCTTGTTTCTCCGATGTCGAGGGGACGAATCTTAACTCCAGCTGCGAGATGTCTCAAAATATTCGCGCTACGAAACGTTGAGGATGCAAACAACCCGGACGATCATGCGAAGCATTGTTTAAAAATTCTGCTATTCTACGAGCACATGTCGGCAGTAACAAGCCCCCCCTAAACTCCCTATTCTACGAGGCGCAGGAACTGTCTTCAGCCACATCCTGTGTCTTACCGTTCCGCAGGCCAACATCTCCCTGAGCAGTCTTCCTTTCACCCAGGCGCATGTTCACCACGCAGACAAAGAGCTTCAGAGCTTCAGAATTTAGGACCGGGTTCCTGCGGCCTGTCAGACAGAAATCTCCATGACTTCCCCGAATCATGGCTTTCCGGCGGAACCTCCGGCCCCATTCAAAGGGGCCTCTTCATTGAGGTTGCCCAGAGTTAGGACGACGGCAGATAACCAACCTTTGACATCTTCGATATCCTCATTACCGTACCGAGCTTCAAACGCATCAGTATCCTCCCTCTTCGCATCGACTTCAACGCCAGGAGGCTCTAGATCAGCTTCCCCAAGCGGCACAGGAACGCCTGGGAGGACTATGACGGGTTCAGTGTTTGGTGGGACATCGGGAGAAGGACTGCAGCCATCGGACCGGCCAGAAGACCCTCGGAATCTTATAATACAAGCATTTGTACCGAATATCGCTATTCATGCCTCTGTTGATACAGAGGATTTGGCAAAAGCCAAAGGATTTAAGGATGGGCTATGGGAGATATTACGGCCATTTGGAGAGAGAGTGCAAGGGAAAGTTACAGTTCGGGATCATGTGAATGCAAGCCGGACGTGGGAGGATTTCGCAGTGCGATTTGTGAGACTAGGGGATGGGATTGAAGTGTCAGACGGAGGACTAACAGCGCGGAAGAGTACGGAAGGGAGAGTAGCTTTCCCGAACGGAAACAGAGCGCTGGGGGATGCTCTCTCTGGGCAACGTGCTAGGACTGGAGGAGATATTGCTCCAATAGAAGCTCTGGTTGATCGTCACTTGGTATACGCAGAGGATTGTCCGAGTATGAGCGGGGAGGACTATTTGAGTTTCAAAAAAGAGCAGCTGAGAAATCCCGAAGTTCCCTCACCATTCTATACTCTGTACCTACGGAGACTGCTATCTGGGATACCGATGGCGCCCCAGGAGACCTTTTCTCATCCCGTGGCATGTGTGATCGCAATAAGTTCCCGAAATCTCAATCCGATTGAGACACTGCGGAAACTTTATGATGAATCTAGCCATGGTGAGAAGCGGTTACCGCAGTGGGTCAACAACGATTATCTCCGTTATTATGTTCTGGTCCATGACGAGGACCGAGACGATGTTACGAAGTCCATCACATTGTTTGAACAAATGAAACGCCATTTCGGTCTTCACTGCCATCTACTTAGACTACGGAGCGGTCAGTGTGTAGAATCAGATGATGACAGTATTCAGCTGCCACGGTGTGAGTGGGTGGCAGCTCCTGAGGAAATTGCTCAAATTCAAACTCGAGAGATGGGTGAAGATGTTGAGAATTTGCCCCCTTGTCTTTACGAATCGGATACTACAGCTATCAAAACCTTCATCAGAGAGATGGTAACACAATCCATCGTACCTTCGATGGAGAGGTGTGTGGCGACCTGGAATGACCAAGTTGCGGCCAGGCGGCGGGGCATTGGTGGACGCCTTATGAATATGACGAAGAAATGGTCGTTCGGCGGTAGTTCTCGTGCCTCCTCGTCAAATGGAGCTTCTACCGGAAGCAATTACGACCCTGTACAAGGATTCTACAAACCAGACGCACCGGAAGCTATCATGCGGAAATTGGCAGATTATGGGTTCATGCTCAGAGATTGGAAACTGGCTCAATCGACTTACGAGCTACTGCGGTCAGACTTCAACAACGACAAGGCTTGGAAGTACCATGCGGCTACAAACGAAATGGCCGCCATTAGTATGCTCATGATCCCGGTAACAATGAATGCAAAGACCCGATCAGAAACCGTGGATCAAATGCTTGAGACTGCTTCTTACTCATATATCACCCGTTGCGGTGTAACTTACGGTGCACTGCGTTCTCTGGCCTTGGGCATGGAACTTTTGAGACTCCGCGGTGGATCGGCAACCGAAGATGCTGCAAGATGGGGTACTCGACTGCTGGAATACAAAGTCGTCGGAGTTACTGGCGACGCTTTGATCAAAGAACGAGTAGCTGTTTGCTATGCTTCTAGGAAAGGGGCCGGCTCCGGTCACTGGGGCGCGAGAACCAGAAGATCAGCCCTATGGAGTCTTCTAGCAGCTGATTCTTGGTTGACTTTGGGAAAGCCTCAGCAAGCGAAGCAACGTCTAGAAGAAGCGAAGGGAAAATACTCCATGTTGATGCATGAGGATGGTCTGCACCAGTTTGCAGCAGCCAACGAGTTCGTCCAGTCTCTGAAGAGAGAAGTGCAGTTGGCACTATATCCCGAGTCTGCGATAGAGGGGCCGGACGCAGCCGATGATCTGATCGACACTTCAATAGGTGAAGAGATTGAAGCTTTCGACTCACGGCCACATCGGAGGAGCTTATTGGGAGCTTCAGTCCCCCCTCTAGCAAATCTAGAATCAGCACCTTTGCACGAAACTCTAGAAGAGAAAGCCACACCGCCGGTAGAGGATGGATTTGAATGAGAGGCGTGATTGTAGGGAGCGAATCCGAATATGATTTTGAGTGTACAGGATCGGGGAAGCATTGGGACGGCGCTTGGTGTTTAGAGGCTAGCATAGTGGGTATTCTTGAAGGTAGTGGCAGCTACGCTTTTTCTACGAGATAGGCAATGAAGAGCTGGGAAACATATGAATATTTAATGACTTCTCACTGTCTGCAGTCGGTTTCTCCTCTACGGAGCTAGAGTAACTTCGTAAGTATTTGAAATCACATGCCTTGCGTAATACAGTAGCCGCTGGGGAGCGCGTCCACCTGAGCGATAGACGATAAGCCAACCTTGTAAACAAAGATTCGAGAACCTCCAAACCTTACCAGCAACCACAAACCGGGCTTCACTCTTCTCTAACTTGGGGCAACAAGAGCTTCATGATGAGCGAGCTCCTCACATATCTGCAGAACAACGAGCCGCAATTTCGGAAGTATGCCATCACTTTCCTATCCCCCATAACATTCCTTACCCCACATCCAAGACAACAGCAGACAATATCTGACATATATTCCCCCAACAGAGCCCGCCTCCCAGCCCTCTACTCCGACTTCCGCCACCTCCGCACCACCAACCCAGACGGCTACACGGCCAACGTCTCCGCCTGGCACAAAGGCCTCTCGTCCGCCTGCGCCGCAGGAATCCTCCCATTCTACCTCACACTCTCCATCTCCTCTGCCCTTGAACAAGAACTTGAGACAAAAGAATATGGGCGCCCTTTATCTTTAAGGACAGTGGTTAGGGAGGCAGAGGCGAGGAAAGAGTGGATTCCTGTAAAAGAATTCGAGAGTAGGAAAGAGAGCATTTATGCTAGGAGTTGGGCCCTACCTAGGATACCGGGACCGCTGGAAGTGTTGGCTTGGGGACTGAGGAAAGTGGGGGTTTTGGGGGAGCCACATGTGGAGGGGAGGGTGGTTCTGGTGGGGAATGTGGAGAGAGCTGGTGCTGAGGTGCTGACGAGATACGACAGTGGGTTGAAAGGGAGGGTGGAAAGAATATACTCTCGCCCTGAGTTCGAGGAGAAGTTCGGGGATGTGCTAGGGGTGAAGAAGATGTCTGAAGAGGATATGGAAATATTATTGAGATTTTTGGAGAGAGATAAGGGAGTGCTGGCTTATGATGGGCAGATGGTTAAATTTAAGGCGGGAAACGAGTCGACAGTGAGCCCGATTACGGAGGAGGATGCTACGATTGCTACGTTGAGGGTTTTGATCAAAGATCTAGAGATTCAGATGGTGGTGCTGGAGACGAAGGTGGATGAACATCAGAATGCGGCGAAGGAAGCGGTTGCTAAGAAGAATAAAGTCTCGGCACTGGCTGCGTTAAGATTGAAGAAATTGGCGGAATCGACACTTACCAAACGCCATGCTACATTGGCACAACTTTCCGAAGTTTATGCTAAGATTGAACAAGCGGCGGATCAGGTGGCGGTGGTTAAGGTCATGGAGAATAGCACGAAGGTGCTTTCTGAGATGAACAAGGAGGTTGGTGGTGTAGATAGGGTTGATGAGGTGTTGGAGGGACTGAGGGAGCAAATAAGTGAGGTTGATGAGGTGGGCAATGTAATTACTGAGTTTGGAGCTGGTACTGTGGATGAGGGTGAAGTGGATGATGAGCTGGAGGCTATGGAGCAAGCGGAGAAGGAGAAGGTTGAAGAGAAAGAGAGGAAGGATAGGGAAGAGTTAGGGTTGAGAGAGGCAGAGGAGACGAGGAGGAAGCTAGATGCTCTAGAACAGGTTGAGAGGGCAGCTAAGGTGGTGAGAATTAAGGAGGAAGACGAGAAGAGGTTGGAGAGGGAGTTGAACAAGAGTACAGAGGATATGAGGCAAATGACGATCGATGATGCTATAGCATAGGCCGTGTTGGGTCACAGGTCATGAATTTTTATTGAAGGGGGTATTGGTCTTTGGAACTTCATTGTTATTTTTGTCTCTGGCTAGGTAGACTGGGAAATGTGCCTTAATTTGTGTAATTTTAAACCGAACTATGTTCATGCTGCTCCGCCATTTTATCTCAAGATAGTACCGAGTAACCTTGTTATACTAGGTTCTGGCTTTCGTCAGAGAACCCTGATGGCAACCAATCCTAACTACTAGGGGCACTATGCAGTACAGGATTACTCGAGTACGGCGTTGAGTAAGTTTGGTGTGAAAAAGTAGGTATCGAAGAATGATTTTCTTCTAAAACCCTTAGCTCCATGCCACCTTGGTTGCCATTTAAACTTGCTGCATACTCTGATGGTCTCTCGGCCATCTCCACGTCAACTGAAAGAAACCCCGGATCAGGAGCAGGAGTTGCTAACCCATTTGAAGTGAGATCCGGATCTATGACATTGGCATCTTGAGTGGCACGAGCCTCTAGTAAACTCGCCAGCACATTCGGAGTGAGATTTAAATCTTTAGAGCTGGATGCTTCAGTGGGAGGGGTCTCCTTGGAAGGAGTCGCTGCCCTCACCGGTGGCTTCTTCTTCGCATTGGCAATAAGAGCTTGGAATGAGTCGTCATGTGTCGCTGCCCACGCCTGGCCATCGAAATTCTTATCCTTAATTTGGACACCAGGGTCCACTATCCCACCGGATCCTAATCTGACTCCATGTGTCCTGTCCCATACATCCAGATCCTTGAGCAGTTGGCTTTTGCTCTTCGGTTTCGTAGCGTCGCAGTTGGCGTTCCATAGAGTAAGCCACTCTTGATATCGTTTCTCTAGTACTAGCCTGGGTCCTGCTGCAGAAATCCCTTGTTCATTAAGCTTCTTCCTGAGCACACTCTCTTTCATCATAGAGAAATTGAGATGAGGCAGGCGTTCTAGCTTCCTAGCTACTTTCTGGGAGGCAATTCTGTTACTTTGTTCCCAAGGTTTTGCAGGCGTATTGGCTGGGGACTTGGTTGCTCTGGGCTCGTCTTTACATCCATGGTCAATGTGGGGATTGATAAGTGCCTCTTTTACTGCCTTCTGGCAAATCGGGCAGCTAACATATCCTGGCGGCAACTCCTCTGGATTGATATTAGCTGGATACTATACTTGAGCACCATTGGTAACTAACCTGGGACATAGTCCTCATCCTCCCCATGGGAGTCCAAAATTATAGTAGCTGGCTGTGAACTTCTCGTAGTCCTTCCAGCCTTTGTTCGTTTCCTGGTTGGTTCAATATCCTCCTCAAAATCCGCGTCTCGTTCACCCCGTCTCCTTTTTTGGGAAGCTGGATGTATAACCGGATTCCTAGCAAACTCTAGAACCTGAGGTCTTGCTCTGACAAAGGCCTCTACTAACTCCTCCATAACTCCATTGAACCTGAGATTCCTCTCCTCATTCGGCGCCCTGCATGACGGACATCTCCCATCATTATTCAGGCATCTTCTTATGCAAAGAGAACAGAATGTATGCGAGCAGCTCGTGAGCATAGGTGTGGTGTAGAAATCTTTGCAGACTTGACAGCGCAAGGCTGAATCGACAGAGGTAAGGGAAGGTAGTGGTGTTTCAAGCCAGTCTGTAGAATCCGAGACGGCAAAAGTATCGTCTTTCGCAGAGATATTCATCATAAAGAGAGGTAGTTTTGGCGAGAAGTACCGAATTTAGCAGTGTTGTCGCATTTTTAAGGCTTGGGTTGATGATGCTGAGAAAAAGAAGTCGCGTAAAGTGGATGTCGCGTCTCGATATTCTGAGATCGCGTCTTCCGAGGAGCATCACTGTGTTCATCCGCTACACAAAACTGAACAGATGCAAACAAAGCATAATGGCAGACTATAAGACATATCTAGCTGCCAACATCTTGACAGAGGATAAAGTCGTATGTATTTTAAAGCTATTTCAATTTGCAGGTGTTGATTTGATATCCAGGTCACTTATCGGCTCCTTAGTCGCGCCCTGAAGACCAATGTCAATACTGCAAAGGAGTAGGTTTTTGGGGCATGGTTAATAAATCTGCTAATCAATTTCAGGATGCTATTTGACTTTCACAAGCAACAAAATTCAAAGAAACCAGGCACGATCCACGCAACCTATCTCCTTAGTGGAACCAAGAAAAGGCAGGAAGAAGATGTCTCCAACGGTGAAGTAAAGAAGGATGGAGGAGACGAATATATGCAAAGCAGTCCCTTCATGAGCAGCCCGGTGGACAAGCCTGCAGAGCCTACTGAAGAAACCCCTGTGCTGAGCATTACTCTAGTTAAAGAGGATGATCTAGAAGGTTGGTCGCCCCCTTTGAGGTGTGAAATTATGCTAATATATCCGGCAGAAGTACGGTCTCAATTCGAGCACATCGTTTCGATTCATGTCTATAGTATAGGCCCCCAACCCCTCAAAGATCTCCAGCTCCTATCCGATGTAACCCGACAAATTCAAGTCCTATGTGCCTCGGATGATCCTTTGGAACACAACCCCTCATATGGAACCATACTCAACAAGAACGTCAAGCGCCGGTCAGGACGCAGACCTCCTCCCCCTCCAGTTGCAGCACCAGCTCCTCCACCCAAATCACAACCCCCAAAATCCAAGCCAGCAGAAGCCAAAGATACCAAGTCATCCAAACCCGAACTAAAGTCCCAATCATCTAGCAATGCAGCAAAGGATTTCTTCGGCAAAGGCAAAGAAAAGAAAACCCCTAGCTCTCAAAAGGAATCCAGTACTCCCTCCAGCAAGGAATCCACACCCGCTCCCCTGGCCGCTACCAAACGCGAGTCCACTGCTCTCTTTAAATCATTCGCTAAATCCAAGCCCAAGCTTGCAAGCCAAGGTACGGATAGCGCAGCAGAAGACTCGCCTATGAAGGATATAGATGATGACGACGACGAAGAAGACACCTATGTGGCACCTGAACCTGTCAAGAAGAAGATTAAAAGTGTGGAGGAGGAGGACGAACGCACGAGAAAGAGCAGGAAGGAGAGAGAGGAGGCATTGAGGAAGATGATGGATGACAGTGATGAGGAGACACCAGTATCAGCTATCGAGACCTCGAAGGAGAAGACGCCGGTTGTGGAAGAAAAGACTGAGGAAGAGGTAAAGGAAGAGGAGAAGCCAGTTGCTACAAGCGGCAAGAGACGGGCGAGGAGAAGAGTCATGAAGAAGAAGACTTATAAAGATGAGGCTGGGTATTTCGGTAAGCCATGTTTGTTTTTCATTCATACTTCCAAACTAACAAATCACCAAGTCACCACAGAAGAGCCAGTTTGGGAGTCTTTCGACGAGGACGAGCCTGTTGTAGCGCCCAAGCCTAAGCCCAAAGCCCAAGCACCGACAAATTCGGCGAAGGGTAAGAAGGCCCCACCGAAGACGGGACAGGGTAATATTATGAATTTCTTTGGGAAGAAGTGAGACGAAGCGGACTATTGAGGTTGTAATAAGGGGGTTCCGAATGCGATTTAGTGTTGAGCGGACTTGTAATTTACTAGAGATGAGCATATGATGATAGGAATCGATACGATGCCCTGAACTCACCTTGATTGACCTAGAGGCCTGCCTTGATATAAGCATTTTAGACGATGGAATTGTCAGAATTGCCTAGCCGAAGGCGAGTACCCCAGACGAAAGCATTTGTGCATCAATATTGCATTCCACAAGAGCATATGGGCGTGAAGTGATAGGGATAGTACTTCTTAACCTCAGGGCCCAAATCCCAAGTAGACATGAAGGGAAAACTTGGAATAACAAAGCTCAAGTGCTGATCTCAAATGTACACAGCTCAATGAGTTCCATACTTGCAACTTATATGCGACTCCCCCTTAGAGACTAGAGTAAAGTGAAGCAAAAAACCGCTCGCCTGCCCACACCTTGACCCTCTATATGAACCCGAAGAAGCTCTTCCACTCCATTGAAGAACGAAGACGGAACTAGAATGGCAGCATAGCGAGTAAGTATGTCTGCGTGTGTAGCGAGCAACGCGGTCTAACGACAGTGGATGTGCAGTCCTTTAAGCTAACCAGCGGACGAGTAGACCCGCTAGCACTGATTGCCCAGGGCATCCTTCGTTCCTTTGGATCGCTTTTTTTCTTCTGTTTGCATACTTCAATATTTTTTGTGATTTTCTCTAATTTTGATTGGGCCCGCTTTCTTCCAGTGCTTTGGTCTGATTACTCGTGGCTCATTACTTCAGACGAAAGAATCAAATTCATATGATGCATTTATTCATTGGTGCTACTAAAGCCACATCATTCAAGTACGTAGGGTTCGACGCCCTTCCCGAAGATAAGATGCGGTTTCCGCTTTGCAAGATCTAGGATCGTTTGCGCGAAAACACTGTTTGCCCCTGTTCCACGATTCAGCAACCATCTTGAGGTGTGGGAAGGGGGAAGGGGGAAGGGGGAAGACTTACAAGCAAACCAACTCCTGGTATAATCATGAATCCGATTCACATTGATACTCTCATGCACTAATCCCAACCTACTAGCCGCAAGCACCAAGCCCAGACAGCCCGAAATCTCCTCGTCGTCATCGGAAGTCATGGCTTGCAAGAGCAAACTCATGGGCCATGCGTATTCGAGCCCGATATGAGGTCCACCGATGCCGTGGAAAGCTTTGCCTTCTAGGTAGTAAGGGTTGCCTTCTTTAGAGAGAAGCATCTTGCGGGTGTTTTGATAGACTTGATCATTTTTGTCGACAAATCCCATAATGGGAAGCGCTAGGAGGGACGGTACGTTGGCGTCGTCCATGAGTAGGTGAGATCCGTAGCCATCGACTTCGTAGGCGAAGACTCGGCCCCATTTCTTATGCGTGACTGTGCCGTGGTTCCAAATCCCGTCAGTGATGGCTTGAGCACGTTTCTCAAGCTGTTGAGAGAGCTGCGCTTGCTTGTCCAGTTTGAGGATCTCGGAGAGCTTCTTAAGCTCAACGGCAATCTGGGCGTTGGCTGGGATGTAGAACCCGAAGACGGTAGCATCATCACTGGGTCTGAAGGCGCTGCGTATGAGGCCTGTTCCATAATTTAGAGGGTTTCCTACCCCAGATAAAGGAAGGGTTTCGGTTCCTTGTGAAGTATACCGGCTAAATGTGTAGGCATTTCTTTCAAAGCGGCCGGTCTCGGAATTAAAGGTTGACTGAGATTGTTGATCTAAAACTGCTAGAACGGTATCAAGCGCTCTGTGCCATCTTGCAGTCAGGAAAGAAGTAGATCCAGTATGGTTGTAGAACGTGTTTCCCAGAGCGAGGAAGTGCGCTAGGGAGTCCAGCTCGTATTTACATTCGAAGACAAAGGAGGGTTCATATGCGGGGTGAACCATGTCGTTTTGCCCATTTTGTGTCGCTGGTAGGCGGGATGCAGATGGAGGCTGGAAAGCATTGCAGTACGGAGACTCAATCACATATTCTGCTTGTGTGTTGATAGCCCCCAGAATCAAATTAAAGATGGCCTTATCCTTTTTGGCCAATGGCTGGTACTGGAGTAACTGGTTTGTAGAATCCCGTAACCACTCCGCATTAATATCTCCAGTTACAACGAAAGACTGAGCTCCACCCCACTTTTCGCCATCACGAAGACCCCGCTTCAGTTCGGTATGTTGCTGAGTACCATCTGTATGCCACCGCACTGTCGTATCCAGAGTATTCGGGAAGGCATTTTCGAATAGGCGTGCCATATCTTTGTCGACCATTCTGCTAGTAATGCCCTCAATAACCTTCTCCACGAGAGGAGATGTGAACGTCCGGCAAGGAACGGCAGGTCTCTGGAATGGAAGAGCCATTGGTCCTTCTGAGAGTGGTCGACTGTTCACATTAGCTAGTGTTCTCAGTTCCAGCTCTGGTGGCATACTGATTGAAGGTAGAATATTTCTTGTAGTCCGGGCAAGCTTTCGCATAGTGGCCTGCATCCATCAGGGGAGCTTCTGGGGGAGAAGCCATTGTAGCCCATACTGCCAGCAGGAAAAGTAAAAACGTCGAAGCAAGTGAGTACATTGTGATAAGTACTGACTCGCTATTAAAAAAAGCGCCGAGATAGTTAAATCATTGAGCACTTTTATGTACAAACTCAACGGAAGTTACTGGTCCACCGGATTTGATGGTCCAATTGATATCAATTGGTAGAGGAGTTGGTTGCGCGGCTGAGCCTTGCTGGTCCGTGAGGTACCTCGGAGTTAGTTACAGTGCTGAGCAAGTTCAGTAATTTGCCGATTTTCGACTTCTTTATAGAAAAGCTGTACATATACCACTAAAAATTAATGCCGGACCTATATTAAATAATTAGCAATTTTTTTGGTAATTCTCGGAATAGAGCCTAAGCACTAGGATAATAAAGTTCTAGAGTTAAGAAAAGGTTGGGGTTCTCGGCCAAACTGTAACTTGTCCTGTGCGGCACCAATCCGATATACTTGATCGAGAGCTTTGTTTATAGTTGGAATTGTTGAGATGAATAATAATGGGTTTATCAAATTCCTTAAACGTTCGCTTGAATCTGAGGTTCGATTTCCAAAATTTGGCCTACTATGTCCAAGTCACGTGTCATAAATGGTATTTGTCTCTTAACTAGCGCAAGGGAAAATGTTTATGCGATTCCGTCATGTCCGCATTAAAAACGGTTTAGTCCAATAACTTGTATGCTCGACATCTCCCTTTTATCATGAGAAGCATTGCCTCAGACAACAATGCGTACGTTCGTCGGACAATACACCGACATGCAGACGTTATCGTTGTTGGAGCAGGCGTTTTCGGGGCGGCTATAGCTATTACGCTCGCAAGGCAGTCTCGTTCTGTTTTCCTCCTAGAGCGTTCGCTCAAACAGCCCGATCGAATTGTCGGGGAGCTCCTGCAACCCGGCGGCGTAGGAGCACTTGAAAAACTTGGACTTCAGCAATGCCTTGATGGCATCGATGCCATTCCGGTCAAGGGCTACGAAGTTCTCTATCACGGCCGATCTGTGTCGATTCCATATCCTATCGAAGGTCCTGGGAGGGGAAGTACGAAGCAAGAAGGGCGGTCTTTCCACCACGGCCGATTCATTCACAGATTACGCGAAGCTGCCGCAGCGGAACCGAACATTACGATTGTCGAAACAGAGGTGGATGGAATGATCAAGGCGGAGCAATCGAATCAGGTCTTGGGCGTCAAGAGCGCAACAAATGGTACACGAGACTACTTTTTCGCCTCGTTGACTATTGTCGCCGATGGGTATAAGAGCAAGTTCCGTACGGAGAGCGCTTCTCGGAAACTGGTATCCAAGTCAAAGTTCTGGGCCCTTGAGCTACAAGATGTGACACTTCCTTCCCCCTACTTTGGACACGTCCTCCTAGGAGACTTTTCCCCCGTACTCCTCTACCAAATTGGCACACGCGAGACACGAGCGTTGATAAATGTGCCCAACGGCCTTCCGCGCGCTAAGCCTAGCAGCGGCGGAGTGTCTCATTATATTAGATACGATGTACTGCCTTACCTTCCAGCCTCGATTCAAGCATCATTCTCAAAAAGCCTCGATAGTCAACGTCTAAGATGTATGCCCAACTCCTTCCTCCCAGCAAGGGCCAACCGTGTTCCGGGTCTCATTGTCGTTGGTGATGCAATGAACATGCGTCATCCCCTTACGGGTGGCGGTATGACAGTTGCACTCAACGACGTCGTCCTTCTGCAAGACTTGCTATGCCCCTCTAAGGTTCCTAACCTTGGCGATACCTCGCTCGTCTTGCGACAGATGAAAGTATTCCACTGGCAACGGAAGAATCTTGCTTCTGTCATCAATATCCTGGCACAGGCGTTGTACGCGCTTTTTACAGCAGATGATTACTACTTGGAAGCCCTTCGGAAGGGTTGTTTCGAATATTTCAACCGAGGCGGAACTTGTGTAGAGGGCCCAGCAGGTCTCCTCGCTGGCATCACTGCTAAGCCGCTGGTGCTCATATATCATTTTTTTTCTGTCGCTTTACTTGCAATGTGGATCCTATTGTTATCGCAACCGGGATGGAGACTACCACTCACCCTACTAGAGTGTGGAGCGATTTTCTTCAAGGCGTGCTGGGTGCTCTTTCCTTACATTACAGCGGAACTGAGTATGTGAGAAATCAACCACACTACAAGTTTACAGCTGTAGTCTAATAATTTAGATGATCTTCGCTCACCCGTACACATTTGTGCGCACTTCATGTGAAATGTGTGCATACAAGCCTAGGTGGTACGGCTTCCTAGCCCTTGCCGCTCATTTTAAAATCAGTCCTTAGTCATAAGGAAGCAGCAAAATCCAAGAGCGAAGATGTGCTGAGGAAGCCGACGAAAGGGCAGAACTGGAGCGACAGCGTGCAAATGACGAGCGAAAGCGTGCGGAGGATAAGCTGCGAGATCGAAGAGACGCGGAGTCTAGCGCTTAGATTAAGGGAAAGAAGACAAGACTTACAATATTCGAGGAATATTATATATGCCTGCTATATGTATACTCTCGAAACCACTTCGTATCCAGACGGATACGAGCCTAGACCGCATTGTCAAGAGCTTGGGCAAAGTCCAATGCGTTGGAAACGGGTCGATAAAAAGTGCTAAAGTAGCAGAGGGCTCCTCGCAACGTAGAGGCAGTTCCAGTATAGATTAAGCCATAGTAGAGGCTAGGGTTGGTAGTATGATATAGAGAAGGCGCATTATTATGTAGGCATTTTTCAGGCTTGTGAGTTTGGATAGTAATGCAGGCGGAATAGGACTAAATGATGAGATAAAGATCTGGTACGTGTGTCCTCCGTAGGGAATAAAAGAACTATATATACTGCACCAGCTGCACAGGTTGCACCACTGATACCTATTCTTCTGTTCGTGGCGCTTATGCAATGGATTCTCAATACCGCAGCTCGACCCCTCCTACGTATCCCCACAGAAGTTATCTGTGAACGTTGCTAACCTACGCTTCTCATTGGCAAAACAACAATATAGAGGTGACTCATTATCTTGGCTGCCCAATATTTTGTGCATGATGTATAATATATCGTTATCGTGGAAGAAGAGGGCGGGGAACATGCTAATTATTAATATGCCTCCTAATTATATATTAAGTTCACTCTACTTCAATTTTATTTGAATCTATTTCAACTAAGTCTTCCAAAGCATATAAACCAGAACATGTAGCCGAGTCACATACTAATAAAAGCTTGCTTAAGCCCTTAATATTTCTTTATTTTTAGAGTATTCCCGTTTTGTCAGTGCAGTTATCATCTGCACCTGCGACGGATGCATATCCGACCTCCGATGCCCCAAAGCCCAAGGGAAATTCCTGGCCCCTGCGCCGATTCAAGAACTGAAGGTTTAGAAACCAGGTTGTGGGAGGTTTTAAGCAAAATTACCTCATTGCTTTGCAGCTTGCATGGTTATTGGCAGAAAGTATAAGCATTATGACGGTGTTGCTAATTACCCCACACTTTTCGCTTCCAACTTTCGGGCACTATCATGGTGCCCGTGACTAGAGAACCAGACTTATAAACGGTTATCCCCAGATCAAGGCACGATATCAACGGTCCCGCTTAGGACGAATTTATTGTCGAACTGCTTGAAAGACGTTTTTATTTCGGTTTCAACCCCATTCATAGGCGCCCAGTCCCTCCAACGAAAGGTAAGTTGCTTCAGTGTTTTTACCTCCATGTGTATTCGAATTTTATATACATTATTTTATCTGCCGCTACAGCATCTCTGAGAAATACTGGTTAATGCCATGATCAAATATAGACAATCCCCAAATCCCGACTATGTCCCAAACAAGGCAACAGGACGACCAACTGGCTCAAGCATCAGGTGCTGGTCCCCTCGAACAAAACGTGGTTCAAGACCGCTATGCCATGATGGGGCCTCGTGCCGAAGGTTACCGTCCTGCTGTTATCCGCGAGTCGAGAATCAAGGACCGCCCACAAAGACCGGCAGATAGCAAGGATAGTTTGAGTATCAAGATTGAGTTGGACTTGGAGGTTGAGGTAAGTTCGCCGGTTGGGACAGACCTCTTACCAATAGTAGAGCTAACTCAATATTGCAGGTTGATCTTTATGCAAGGGTGAAGGGTGATATCATGATCGGGTTGCTATAATTGGATCGCATATGGGTGTAAGAATGCTAGGTGGTTGGGTGGCATCGCTTTGGACCTAAGAATATTTTCTCTTTCATGGTAATTAAGTGTATGAACTTTTCAAGGCAGGATCCCTCACTCTCATCACAACATCCCTCGGCCCTCACCAGCCTCAGCAGCAAAGCTGGAGCTAACAGGATCCCACTAAAAATAAAGAGCATCTGTCCAATTCCAACCAGCATACGTTCCATCTTGATTTTACCCTTCGTAAATGCAAGAGATTCCCGATCGAAGTGCAAGTTGGGCTCTATCTGAAAAATTGAGTTGCACTCACAGTATGGACTGACAAAATCTCTCGTAGAGAAATTCGAGACATTGAATACAAGAAGGTCGTGAGATTCTGACTAGTCCGACTCTCCAAAACCCTGAAAACAAGGGGGGAAACGGCACGGTGGAGATCCCCAAGCCCTGAGCAAAGTGGGCTGCTTGGAAGCACCCAGGCATAGTTAGCGGCTGCAAATAGTCCCGTCAAGATCGTCGTAATAAATGTTGGGTCTGGTCGAGATCTCTATAGCCCCGGGGGAATATGGACCCCAATCAGTCACAAAGCGATCACTTGCTGAAACTGTGAACACGGCTAGGGGTGCCATTTTCCCCTGACCGAAGTATGTATTGGATATTCTTCCACGAGTGATATTCTTGCAATATTGAGGTACAAGCGAAACTATAATACCTCGTGCTTGTGGTTGAAGAAAGGACAAGAGGCGATGAGGCTCTAAATACACATGGTGGAGAGGTTTCCAGATCCTGAAAATCATTTATAGACAATTTTATTTACGCATCATTGGTACGTTTAGAGTTCTTGATGTCTTCAGAACTGAATCATGGTTGGCAACTTGGCTCTGTTCCCATACCATGCAAGAGAAAGTTAGGTAACTTGTCAGTGTCCCAGTCTCACGCAAAACCGAGAAACTCCCGGAATAAACATACTAGTTTCCTGCTTTCATGAAAGGCTTCACTGCCCTTAAAGAGAAACGCACATTTTCTAATTCAGCTATAAACCAAATGATAAGCTGGAAGTGATGCATGGTAAAGAGTCCCCCAGTGTTCAGCTAAGGTGCTCAAAAAGCAAATTTAGCATGGCAGGAACAAGTGAAAGTATGAAATATCGCGATCCCTCTCGTTCGAATTTTCAAATCGATGTAAAGGGAAAATGAATGCTAAAATTTGCTGGTATTGAAACTGCACTTGCCTAGTTTCCCCTATTGTATATGGAACTAGTCTCGTAATGAGTATCCAAACCCTCCCTGTAGAGGCCGGTTTGAACTCCAAGTTCTTTAAGACCAGCGGCAATGTTTTCATATGTCATGTTTAATTGATTGGTCAATATGCTGGAGTTTGCAGGATGTTAGATACTTGTGTGTGGAAATCCTGCCATTTTTCTGCGACATTTTGTTGTGGCACGTGATGGAGCTTGTGAGGATCTGAAGGCGTTGTTAATGGAAGTGGGAGTAGAGGCGCCTTGGATCGTAGTAGATCAACTTTATGGAAGGGTGTTAGTGAGGGAGTTTCTGTATACGCATGGGAAGGAGAAGGTGATGGGGATAGTGATTGTGGGCAGTAAGTTTACGGAGATGAACTTACGGGATAATGCGATACTTGGGTGAGCTTATTGGATGACAGGAGCTATAAGGAAGTTGTGATGCTCTACCAGATTATCCCACTTATGATGCAGAAAGGCCAAATATAAGTCATCCAGTTAAGAATGTAAGTTGAAGACTAAGTTGAACATCGCGAACGGTTGCTGACTCCTTCTAGTGAAACGCTGCTTTTACGATTCAAACTCCAGCGACATTCCTCAGGAATGGCTCAAACCTGCCGGTCTCCCAGCTGTGACCTCAGGATGAACCTCATAAACACCACTATAAACCGGTCTCCCGCCACCAGCCGGCAAACTCACCTCCGTCGTCACAACACTAACCTTTAGTCCCGGCACCTCATCCCTATCCTTCTCCGTCCCATCCGCAAGACTAACTCTCCAATGCAAGTTGTCTCTCAAATACGGCAACACATTACCTTTCTCTAAACTCGGGCAATTGCCCTTCTTCACCTCGGTGATAATCTGTTGAGTCAGAGGGACGGTGCCGGTGATCTGGGTTTCTTTGGCCGCATCGGTCTTGCATTTCCCGCAGCCGGTTTCGTTAGCTGAGCCCGGGACAGTGTCCTTGCCGAAGACGGCGAAAGTGCCGACGAGGGCATCTTGGGTATGCCAGGTCTTGGTTTCTGGCGTGAATTTGCCGAGGAAGATGTGTACGCGGTAGGATTGCCCGAGGATATGTTTGGGGGCTTGGATGTTGCAGATATATTGAGTGTAGGACGTGGGTTGCGCGTATTGCTTAGAGGTATCGTCGGCTGGACCTTATTAATGGGTTGTTGATATGGAGTATTGGGATAGGTGACTTACGCTTTCCAATCTCGGCCTCGAGGTCTAGTCCACCACGAGCAGTGTCACCATCATCGGAAAATCCCAGCTTACTGGCAATGTCTTTGAATGGGTGGAAGCCTGACCTATGGGCAGGAGCTGCGGCGTGGACGGGTTCGGCAATGGGAATTTGAGCAGCGGCATGGCCGTTAGCAGCATGTCCATTGGAGGGAACAGTAGCTTTCTCGTCTGTCTTAGCAACACGAGCCGGGGTAGCCATGAAGTTGCTGTTATTGCCGTTATCTATGAACTGGTTGCTAAGGCCACCGTACAACTGCTGAACAGTATTTGCAATGTCGTTCTGATAATCAGAAGTGCTATTGAAGGCCCACCGTTGAGTCTCAGGGTATGCGTAGTTGAATGTCTCAGTCTGTTGGACTTGATCTGAGGTCCAGAAGTTTACACCTGTTGCATCGCGGAAGGGAGCAAGAGGTGTGGTATTGAGTTCGGTAGAGCCTGCTTGGATGACAAAGGTGCCGTCGCTTGTGGGTTTTCTGATTTTGTAAGAGGAAGGGTTGAGAGCTTGCCAGATGGCGAAGAGTCGATCGACGTTACTAATGGGGGGTAATGTCAGCGGGTATTTACACCCAATCGGAGTCACACCATGTCAAGCCACAAATTTCGAGAACCTTTGAGCAGTAAAGTGCAAGTAATGACAGATTTGACTTACGTGTGGTGAAGCCAGAACACAGGATCAAAAGCAGAGTAGTCGAGCTCAGACATGTGTCCCCCGTTTCCGCCGACAGCAACATGAATCGAGTTATGGATATCCTCGAGAGAGGCGAAGGTGCTGGGTTCCGCGTTCTGCCATTCGTGATTGGAAAAGGCTGCGAAATCCTGATAGTTGGGGTCGCTGAGAAGAATGTCGACATTTTGTTGCAGACCATCAAACTGAGATTGCATGGCTTGGAAGACTTGGTCCTCCTCTGAGACAGCAGAGACAGAAGTAGACGAAGAGGGGTAGCGGAGTGTGGCAGGCCACTTATTGAACTTCCAATAGTGTTAGCAGGGGAAGAGGGGAGAGAAGGGCTAACCTACAGGCATTCCGTGAAGGGAGGTAAAATCGCCCGTAACAGGATTGAGAGGAGTGAACCTGGTAGAGTAAAGAGGGTTTGGTATTGAGACAGCTTGGCCATTGGATGTCGGAGTAATGACATGGACAGTGGTCGACTGTCCTACTGCATCTGGGAAGTTGTCATCTCCAGTCGGTGGTGTAGCAGCCCAGTCCCAATAGGGAATTCTGAAGGTAGCAGCAGCTTGCTGGTATCGAGCTTGGGAATCTGACGGAAACTGGGAGGCAATATTTTGAATAATGCCATAGAGAACTTGCTATGAACAGTCAGATGAGATCCGAAGGATTCTGTATGGCGATTACCTCGAAAAGCGCGAGATATGGTCTATGCCATGGTGCGAAGAGGATAGAAGTGTGTGTGCAGTATCCTTGCCAGCCCGATTGGTTGTTACCCTTCACTCCTCCCCAAGGACGGTATGGTCTGCCATGGATTCCTGTTCTAGTTAGTAGGCGAGCAAGCATGAAGAGTGATAAGCTTACCTGCAATACCGTAATATGAAAGATCGGATTTCTCGTCTTGCTTCTTGAAAGCGTCGAGGCCAAGGAGATATAAGTTCCACTGATCAGAATTCTGCTGGAGTTGACGAATCTCCAGTCTCACGGGGACAGATCCTGAGCAAGTCAGTGACGAATTTCTTAAACTGGAGAAGAGGAGGTTACCATCTGCAGGGGCTAGCGAGGCTTTGGGAACGCCAGTTACGGGGTAGTGAACAGCAGCCATTGTGAAGGGTGCTCGCGAGAAGTTTGAGGCTCAAATTAGGCGGGACAGCAGAACTACTGTAGCTGAGAAGAACCAGGGTTACGTTGAGAAGATTCGAGAGGATTGAAGTAGTATTTATCCCACACACTCAACCCCACAAGGCAGCAATAGCCACGAAGGAATCGGAAAACCGAAGCACAGTCATAGACCACCGACCACATGCCCCTCCATCATCTCGAACAGAGGCTGGGGGCTGAAAGCTGATACAAGTTTGGTGCTACCATAGCCTGACAGGAATGGTATTTCATGGTGGAGCTTCTTGACAACCTTCATCAGAAATGAGACATCAGTAAACCAACCCTACGCCAAACGAATTGTGTTCTTCCGTGGCTGCTTACGAGGCCACGGCGAGGGTCGGACGACATGTACGGAGGGGTAGGGTTCAGCTGTGGCTTTCTTACCAGAACACTCAGCCTTATACGCCACGGAATGCACCTCCGCATGCTCTGCCTCCATTTCACGGGAGACAAACGCAGTGCTGTGGTGACGATAATCAACATTTACGGGAAGTGCTCGGAAGGTAAGAGAAGGAGAGCCCTCGACTTCAAGGCGCAACTGGAGAGTATATGATACAGGCAAATGGTACGATGAAGCACTACATGCAAAAGGTTTCCAGTGCAAAAGTCTATACCTGAAAGTATGAGCACAGTTCGAACTAGAAATGATACGGATGTAAGCTCAACGTGCGGGGTCAGCTGTCAAAAAAGTCTATGTCAACACGGGGACTTCCCGTGCTTGCCGTAGATGCCGTTCATACTGTAGCTGCTTCCACAGTCCTAGTACTGTACGTAGTGCTCAGGTTCATAGTCGGAGAGAGGCGGAGCTGCATTGCTCCCTTGGATTTGAAGAGTTGACTGTCAGCTGTATGCATACTGCTGGAGACGCGGCGGTAAGCTGGGGAAATGGATGGAGGAGAGGAGCGGGGTTTCTCCTCCGAAGAGTTGTGTAACTTCTTGGCACAGAGGAGAGGTAATGATCAACTAAGCCTCGCCATGTATCTGATAAAGCAAGAACTTTGTGACCTGTAGCTGAGGCTTCGTTCTGTCGTAATGTGTCTTGAGGTCTGATGTATGTACAGTACGTATAAGCTTCGGTGGACGTGGCTTGGGAGAAGCGCTTGCTGACGCGGTGGTGGTCTGTGCTTTTTCATTTGCAGTGTTGAGGGGGATGATGCAAAACTGGCTTGGTCAAGGGAAATAATCATATACTTGTTCCATGTATGGATTTTAGAGTGATTAGAAGACTTCTAGGTTACTTAGGATATACCTAGGTAGGTAAACAAGGAGGCATGGAACAGTGGATCTATAACCCCTTTCCAGCTGTCAGCGTCCCACTTCTTTAACGAACGACATGCTAACTCGTAACTTCAGGGGATAGAAGTGCAAGAATGCTAGATATCCTAAGGCCAGGTAGGCATCGTCTCGAGTTCATTGCAAAATAGTAATGCAGAATTCACCGGCTTTTCCCAGGAAAGAGGAATATAAAGTATCTTTTTACATACCACTCTTCTCCTCGTCAAAGTTGTGGACTTGATTAAGTGCTCAGAAGCAAAATAACTTGAGAATTTTGAAAAAATTAGTAGCTTTACTCAATCAGAAGCAAAGTTAACGGACATAAGCAGCTAGGCATTACAGCCTCCATTAAGACATTTTTAGATAATGACAATCTCAGGAAACTCCGGGTCAGCCTTCTTAAACATCCGCGCCTTCCCAGTCCCAAAAAGGTACGCAAAAAAAGCCCTCAAGTACTCCACCTGCACAACCTTCATCCTCACCAAATCCCCGGTCCCATAACTTCCCGTTGGATCCAACTCAGCCAACAAAGCCATCACCTGGAAAATAGCCCCCGCGTCCAAGAAAGAAGTATGGGTCGTCCCCGTCTGCTCAATATCTGCTTTCCACCCCTTCAAATTCCCCCACAGCTCAGCCAAAGCTGGATCATTAAATCTTGTATGGTTGAAACGCCCGTAATAGAGAAATGGAGAGTGGACTTTAGTGCTGAGCTGGTTGGCGTAGACTGGACCATCGAGGGAGACTCCGCCGATGATGCGGGAGTCGGTTTGTAGCATTGAGAGGGTGGTAGTGCCACCGAGGGAGTGACCGAACATGCCAATGGGACTCTTTGCAAAGTTGCGATGAGAGACTCCTGGTATAAGGTTTGTGAAAGTTGTGTTGGTGAGGAGCTGGTCGATCACGAAAGAAGAGTCTGCTGTTCGGACTGCAAGGCTTTGAGCGTCTCCGTTGACGTTTCCTCCAAAGACGAGTGTTCCGTCTGGGAACTCGACGATGGCAGCGTCGTACGGATGGTCGATTGATATTACAAGGTAGCCATAGCTGGCAATGCCTTCGACAAGAATGGTGTTATCTTCGCGGGCTGAGCCAAGCCCAGGAGAGAAGAGGATTGTAGGGATATTAGGAATCTCCTTGAGTCGAGCACCAGCGAGAGCGCGGGGCTTGATGGTTTCTAAGAACCCGGGAGGAAAACCAAGATAGGCATCCGCGGCTGCAGCGAGAATTGGAGGTAGATAGTTTGCAAGTGGCGAGTGAGTGTCGGTGGTGGGGTAGAAGAGGGACACCATGATGGCTCGGGATTGAGGGGTTGGCGCATAAGGATCTTGGCGGGATTGATCGATCATCTCAAGTGAGATCGTTCCCACTGCCATGGGCCCTGCAAGAGCTGGAAGTTGTACATCGGTGGACCCTCTTGGAAGCGCTGAAGCAGAGCAAGATGCCACTAGAAACGAGAGACCAAGGATTAAAGACCTGAATTTTGCCATTGAAATCAGAATTGAGAATAGAAAGCGGTTCGAGCAGAGGGCGAAATCGACAGCAGAGACATCGAGATTGCGAGAATTGATATTTAAGCTTAATTACATCGGGGAGCAATCGAGGGAAATCACGGTCTTAGAATACGCCACAAATACGCCATCACCAATCTTTGGCAATTTGCCAAGATGCCAAGATCCCTAAGAACTCACAGAATGAAACATATGCCTCTGTTTGAAAGGCTAGTGTAAGTATGAGGAGACGAGCAAGGAGCTACCTTGAACATATTTGCTTCTTTCATCTGACCCCTCCCCTCACTTGAATATTGAACTAACTTAGTGGAACTTTTTCCTTCACCAAAAGCTCGCAACATTACTCACCTGACACCTTGTAATCACTTCAATCGCAATTTCCTTAGGGGAACTTAAAAAAATCGCGAATAGTTGACTTATCAAGTGTCAACCCGCACCCACAGATCGTTACGGCATGTCACTGAATTATTTATCCCGCTATGACCCTGCCCTGACCCTTTCCGCTTGCTTCGTCCTTGTCCTCTTATTCATTCTCAATATCGCTCGCAAACTTAACGTTCGTAATTGGAATTCTGAAAGCCCTCGCAATATCCTTGAAGATAAGGTCGATTGGTATGACATGTGTGATGCTGGGCGGGGTAGCGAAGTAAGGGCCCTGCCCATCCGTGCTTGCGGCGATGCCAACTGCTCCTCCTGTGCTATCAAAGATCAAAGCACCAGCATCCCCGTGGAGGTTGTTCGTGAATGGAACCGAAGAAAAGAGACCAAGGAAAGACCACATTAATGCTCCAGGATATCTGAGAGGGCCAGCAAGTTTCTTCGTCTCCTCCTCAGCTGGATCGGGCTTCTTGTAAACCCAGGAGGCACACGAGTTGTAGAGGCCATAAGACCAGTATGAAGCCTTGCCAATGGTATAGTAAACTTCTTTAGAGTTGGGAGGTGCGACTCTGCAGTGAGAAATGTTCTCTGGAAAGGTGACGATGGGGTCTTTGGCATTAGCGATAATACCGCTTTTGAGCAGCTTCTCTACGATAGCCTTAATCGGCATGAAGTCGCTCGCTGGTGGAAGCTGTGCAATCCGTTAGTCTCGGGTCCAAAATTAATAGTGAAAGGTTACATACCGGGTTAAGGAGACGGCGTAGTCTAGGCGCTAGGTTCCTGAGTTGAGGCATTTGGAGTAGAGTGAAATCCAATGGCATCTCGCTCGATGGATCCACTCTACCTTCACCCACGGGACCAGATACTGTACCCATAGGCTTAGCGTATTTCTCGAGCCTGTCGCGCTCTGCCCTTATGGAAGCCATGTTGTTGGCTGAGACCGCGGTAAGCCATCTAGCCTCGTCCACATATCCAAGTTCACTCATTTCTATCGTAACCTTCTGCTCATCTTCTTCTTTCTTTTCTCTCTCCGCGAGGAACTTCAGATTTTCAAGTAAATCATGGGAAGCTGGCGTTTGGAACAAACCTCCTGTAGTGAGCGCAGTAGTAGTATTCGTAGCAGTCGACTCCGTTGTACCATCATCGTTACCCGAACCGCCATTCTTGCTCTCACTTTCAGCCTTTGGACCACCTCGGCAGATTTGATTGCTGGTCAGAGCAAAGATAACTGTTTCTTTGCCAATGTTTGCTGAGATGAACCCCGCCGAGGTGCCCGTGACTGCTAGGTTTGTGACTGTACTGTAACGTTGAGGGTTTGCACCAATGGACGCTCCAACGAATACCTTCGTCCCAAGGGGTACCATGATCAACGGCAACTTTATGAGCTTCATCAGGTCCGCCTTTTGCTCCATTTGAGCAATCTCGACTTCGATATCTTGTAAACCGGCGCTAGGTGGGAATGTTAGCCAGCCGGAAATTTGTTTCCAGTGGAGTGTGTACTTAGTACTTACGAGCTCAACGCAAGTTGTACCCTTCCAATGATTTGCTTCCCGGACTCCACTGAAAGGGTATCGGGTTTCGTAATGATGAGAATGACAATCGGGTTATTCTGCGCCTCAATCTCGAATCCAAGACGAACGCAATGAATTGACGTGAATGTTCCGTTGGTCAGATTGGGGTGCCAGTTTAGGCCTTTTATCTCTGGCAAGATCCACTTTTCCCACTTATCGACAATAGGATGACTTCCAACTGGGTAGAAGCGTTTTGGCCGAATACCACCAGGGATCGAAGGGTCCTTAGGATGAGGAATACGTGGCATGGTAGAAACCAAGGGCGTTAGGTCACCTTCGATTCCATAGTAATATCCAATTGTGCCTTCGAACTGTTCGTACCAGGCTACATTGGTAAAGTGAAGCCCATCGTTACCAAGGTTCGCGGGATCAGATCCAAAAAGGATTACGATGTCGTCCGTCTGTTCTTGCTGTTGCCAATAGAGTGGTGCTTGGGACTTGGTTTCCCCTAGTTCCCCTAATCTTGCTTGGTGCTGGTCAAGTGCCTCTGGTCCCTCCATAATGCAAATTATCGATCTGTGATTCTCCTTAGGGATGAAATAAAGATTGCTGAATTCTTTAAGTTTGTTTGGGTTTGTCTATATACGCTAACCGAAGGTCATCGGCAAAATGTTTTATCTAGCCACTTTTAAAAAAGGACGGCATCCTTAGTAGACAAAGTGTACTTTTTGGATGTGTTTTAAACAAGAGGAATTATAAATTATATACTTATACCTTTAAATACCATACCTTGGTGATAAAGTATGTATACAATACCTGGAATCCTACTGGAAACACTGATATGAGGCTCATACCCCCTTGGAACATCGGTTCCAGAGTCGACCTGCAATCAAGATAGCTGGAAGTGTAGCGCAATTCAAGAACCCAGTAAAGAAATCCGCTTTCTGAAGATTCTTCTGTTAAAAATTGAGGCGTCATAGGATTTTAACCCTCCCTAGAAAATGCAGAAATATCTTTGATGTGTCCTAGGACTTAGACCCATCCATCGGTATTCCTACCCCTCACTGAGGCCCCCAGTTGTTACGAGGGGATTTTATAAGTGGAACACTCTCAGAGAGCAACACTACTTTGCTGATTTACCTTCAGAGTAGCCCTTGTAGCACGGAGGCTGCCTCCTTTGACTCCTTTGGCTCCATTGCAAATTTGAGGCCATTTTGAACCCCCCCCCCCCTAAGTAATTGAATGTAAGAACCTATTCGAGGAACACGACTCTTAGGAACGGCAAGATATATCCAACATTTAGGATCAGGTCTAAGGACATGTTTAGAAATTTGAACTAAGCTTAGCGAGGTAGGGGACCATCAGCAAAACCTCTTTATATATAGTAGTTCCGACCGAGGGCTACCTCCTTGATAAATACCAAAACCTGTCCATCAACTACTAGAGCACCACGTACAAAACGAGAGTATGTGAGTAAAACTGGGGGCAACTCTGCTCTCCTTAATACGAGCGTGCTTATACTGGTATGGGCTATGCTAGCACCAGGTGGGGACCCCTGTTTCTACTGTGACACAGACAAGCAGGAAACAATTAGGAACTCGTCCAAATTTGAACTTTAAAATAGACAAGGGAGCAAGGCAACAAAGGACTTAGTAAAATTGTTGTTGTTCTCTCTGAGTGCGTTTTTTGAGGCCTAGCCTGAGAGAGGAAGCTCCGTTATTCGCATCTCTCACCATCTCCATATATCCCTTCACCAACGACCTGAAATCTCCAGCATATCCCATTGCCTCTGGGGACACCAGCGCCAAAGATTCGGAAGCAGCTTCTTTAAAGCACATTGGGCCATCGCAGTACCCTCACAGTAATCTTCGAGTCCTCAGGATCTATGGGCATCTCTCTAGGAAGAGGAGGAACCCCCCTTCGCCATCCAACTGCCTGCTTCAAACCATTATTGTGGAAACTGGGAGCATACAATAGGCTATGGGCAGCATCTGCTAACTGCATAGCTTGACTTGCAAACAAATGTTCGGGAATTCACCTAAGAATCGTGTACGAACCAAGATGGCTCGGAAAGGAAGAGGAGAGGTTGGGACGGCCCCACTTATTATTTTCGGCTAATGCCGGCGCTCCCAGATCTGTATATATCGTACAAAGCCTTAATATGATGTCCATTTCATTCAGCTTTCTTAGCATATACGCACCCCAAATCTTAATTTTGAAGTGGACGGAATAACACCAAGAAAACTGCAGAGATAGCCAACAGGAGGAAGCTATCAAGATTAGAAACAAGTCTTAAGTTACACGACATGGAGCAACAGCATACGGGTGGTCCCGAGGATATGGTTCTTGATGTCAGTTACACGAAGTTTCCAACCGTTGAGCTGTCTTTTCCTTCAGTATTATCCTCTTATCGTTTCTTTATTTTTACTATACACACTTCATTCTGCTGGTGCGGGGTATTGTCTCAGGTGCTAAGATGGACGAAGATCCAGAAGTGCGTCTCAATTAATTCCTAAATACTCAAGTTCTATTGGTTTCCCTTCCGCAAGTGTGAAAAGCTCTGGATTTCAATGTGTTACTGCTTCCCTTAAATCTAGTTGACATCTCAAAGGTGGACTCATCCCCTAGCGATAATGACTCTGCCCTTGGGGGCTCATTGGGGTAGGATTGTCCCCTCCATGCTTGAGACATTACTCAATGGACTTCTAGGACTTCAACCTCGTCTCTACGTTCTAGCCTATTCGAGACTATTGAAGAGAATGGAAGAACTTATCACAAGTATAAAGCGGGGAGTGGGTGCCGTCTCGGGATTTCCAAAGGTGGCAACGAGTGGCTGACCGCTACTTAGACTACCAGTTTCCAAATGATGAGAACGAACAGGATCGACTAGGTTAAAATACTTTCTATTATTATTGGCGATTATCATTAACGTTCAACAGATCTTCAACATCATCTATTCAATCTGACCCTCGACGGCCAACTTAGCCTAGCACCAGTCTCCAAGCCTCAGATGGTGCTCGACATTGGGACCGGAACTGGAATCTGGGCGATGGAATACGGTGAATCATTTTGGCAATTAATACTCTCAATTAACTAAAATTACCCCACAGCTTTGGCGAATCCCGCTGCCGTAGTTATTGGCACTGATCTGAGTGCCATCCAACCACAATAGTACCAGTCTCAAGGCCATCTTCACCCCCTGAACTGACACAAAGATTTAGCATTCCACCCAACTGCAGCTTCCACGTCGAAGACGCCCAAGATGAATGGACCTACACCGCCCCCTTCGACTACATCCATGGCCGTGCTCTGTTCTCCTGTTTCAAAGACCCGCTCGCCGTCTTCCGCTCTGCCTATGCTGCTCTCGCTCCTGGCGGCTATTTCGAAATGCAAGAAATCTACTTCCGCCCTCACTCAATCGACTCTACTATCGAAGGCACTGCTTTGCAGGCCTGGAATACGAAGCTTATCGAGGGAGCAAGAATGATAGATAGGGATTGGTGGTGTACGCCGAGGTATAAGGAGTGGTTTTTGCAGGCAGGCTTTGAGGATGTGGTCGAGAGGAAGTTTGCTTGGCCGCAGAATACATGGGTTAAGGGAAAGAAACAGAAGCAATTGGGGATGACGACGCTGGCCAATGGGCTGGAGGGGTCGAGTGCGGTTACTTTGGCGATCTTTTCGAGGATCTTTGGGATGACTGTGGACGAAGTGGAAGCTTATCTGGTGGATGTGAGAAGGGACATGAGGGATAGTAAGTTTTGTTAATATCCTGAGAGGAGTTGGGACGAAGAGAGCTAACTTTGCGATACAGAACGTATCCATGCATATTATCCCATGTAAATTTCAGATACTGGACTGTGAGGCTATGCTAACTGGGTTCAGTTTTGTTGTGTATGGCCGAAAGCCTCTTGAAAGTGACTTTGAATAAACCTGTCACTCTCTACGAAAGTTTAATATCTATTTCAATATTTCTTACAAGTTGGTCACTTGGGTATATTACATAATTTTATTTATACAAATTTCTTGACAAGGATTATCTCGCCCAATTCCAATATCCTCGTCTGCTTCTCAAGTTGTCCGACTTAACGCGCCCCGGCTGCTCGTGGTCTTCCACGCTACCTCGAGGCCATATTGCGGTAAAAAGAAACCCTGACATAAGCACACTTGCCACAAACCCTCCACGCACTCCAATCCAAGTATTGTATCAGCTTTTCAACTGTTGCTTTGCTTCACTAGCATGCTTCCTCGTCACCTCCGCATCTCCGACCGTCTTCCAAGGCCCGAGAAGTTGTCTAACGTACAGCAAATCTGAGCTGTCGAGACGGCTTTTCGAATTAAGCCCTCCCGCTTGGAAGTTCCAGGCCGTGTTGGGAGGTAGTGGGTCATGCACTTATGGTGCACGGCTTGCGCAGCTACTTCATGGTCGCCATTCTTGGTGAAGTTAATGAAGACATTAAACAAGACATCAGTCTCCACCCTCATGTTCTTCGCACTACTCGAGTTCCACGCCATGAACCGCAAACGCTCCGAGTACCGCAAAATAATCACATCGACCACGCCTTGCCATTTCCCCTCGGGCAGACATCTCTGCATGCTGAATCTCGATGGCCAACCACTCCATCCCTTTTACCAGTGTATTTACATTCGTGCTATGATACAGCAAGTAGACAACTTAATAAGTGGAGCTAGTGAAGAAAG
Organism: Bryoglossum gracile; assembly: GCA_037952635.1. Taxonomy (NCBI): domain Eukaryota; kingdom Fungi; phylum Ascomycota; class Leotiomycetes; order Helotiales; family Bryoglossaceae; genus Bryoglossum; species Bryoglossum gracile. The sequence goes on along the minus strand of JAPZPB010000115.1, from coordinate 33,080 downwards.
AGTGGAGAATAATTGAGGTGACAGAGGAATACTACCATGACTTACTAGATACTGCCAAAGGAAGGACACCTACTCACCTGACACTTACAACCCAACTCCATGCGGCGACACAGGTTTCAGGGCTGGCAAGCTAACGAGAACAACCCAATGTCTTATTTTGACGATCTAAGTGTTAGCCTCCCCGCCCTCCCCGCTTTATTCGTCGTGACTCGCTACGTATATGGTGTGATTGTATAACTCTTTGAAAAGGAGGTCTAAGCGAATATCATTATAACTACACCACGCGGCCCAACACGTTATTCTGTCCTATGCAGAATTTAATGGGACTGCGATGAAACTTAGACTCATGAAAGAACCATTAAAAAGTCCTATTGAGGAAGGATGACAAGCAAATAAGGAGACGAACTTAGCTCGCTTAAGCCCCTTAGTTTTTTGAGTCGGTTACTTTATAACAACTCACTTGATTCTACTAAATTCTTGCCACTGGAGAGCTAGCAGAAACGACAAGGCTAGGGAGGTTACTATTAGATCGCTTTGCCTCGATCGTAGCTGTAGCTGACTCAATTGGGATCCAGCGTCGCTATATAAAGCCCGCGTGGAAGTCACATAACTTCTCTATAAAGACTACTTCAGCTCTTTCAACACAGCTCCATTCATTCCCCAAGTGTCACTTTTTGCCATTACCATCATGCAAAGCACGCACAAACGAAAGAGTCTCCAAGAAGGAAAGGCGGTGATGAGGCGACGAAAAAAGGGCGGAAGGAGAAGCAGGACGAGAAGCCAACAGGCACAAAGCAGGGCAAAGGAAATGCTGTTGGGGAGGGAGGGAAAGAAGGAAGTAAAACGAGAAGCACGGCGACTCACTAGCAAGAGATATCAACTAGAATAGGGAAATTTACGTCACTGGCATCGGGGTTAGGCCTCGATGAGGCCAGATATCGAACATACGAAGTAGTCTGGACCTCGCTACTGTCAAGATTCGGACCAAATTTGATAGCGATCTTGGGACTAATCATATTCACCCACTTTGAGAGGAGCTGATATAGCACTTTCCCATCCCGTAAACATTTCCAGAAGTCCGAGAAGTCCGAAGAGGTCGCCTGGAGGTCGACGATGGCCTGTACTTGGGGTGCCAAGGCCTACAAGATGCTCAGTGCGCGGTCTGGTTCAGGGACAGGTGGGTGTGGTGGCCTTGGGGTGCTTTGTTGAAATATGTTTTGCCGAAACATGTTTAGCGACGGGATATATTTATTGTAGAAGTACTTAAAGGATTAGCGTCGGCCATGCTTTCTAGGTTGGAAGAGCAACCTCTAAGACCTTGGAATCGCTTCTTGTGAGCTGATATTTCTAAAGTGAGATCCGCCTCCGAATTCGTTGCCAGTCTCTCCTGTAGCTTGGAAATAATTTAGAGTTGCATCTGGACCGCAGCGAAGGATGGCGAGTATTCTGGCTGCCTGCCTTGTTCATGTTGCCTGCTTGGAATCCGCGAGAAGGTCTAAGCTACTTTTGGAAAGGTCTGCGGATCTGACGAATTGGCTTCTTACTGACCTCCCACGATTCTGAATTCGCGAAGGAATTTGAGGAATGAAAAGCCGCCGGTTTTGTTTCGGAAACCCGTTTCTTAAGCGCCCACGAAGAAACAATTATAAAATCCGAAGAAGATTTATTCGAGAACTAGAAACAAGCTAAACCCTATTTAAATCATGAATAGTTGAGACTCGGTCAGGGGAAATCCTCTACACAAACGAAACCCATAAAAGCCGAAACCAGTACAAATAAAATCATGTTAGAGAATCGCTCTAAATATGTACTTTTGGGAAACCTATAAGGCACAGCTCAAGGACAAAATTACACGCTACAACAACGAATCTACAATCTTCTTCTCCTTCAAACAATTTGAAAACATCTTCATGATCGTGTTCATCTAGCCAGACTTCATGGATATGGATACTACCTATGCTCAAGGATTGCGAGCTCCACGCTCTCTTATTGCCTTGGCTTTGGCCTAGCAATGCACAATAACGATAGCGGTTTAGCAAAGGCCTCGAGGGAAAGGATAACATGAAATTCGATACAGCAACAAGCAACTTGCATATCAAAGTAGAAATTTAAACAAGCAACATCCCTTTCAAAGCTGAGAAGGTGCCCGCGTTAGAGTCTTCTCTCCTTCGAAAGCTCTCGCCCCTACCCTCATATTCTCCCCCGTCATCAGTTGCTCGGCATACCTATCCTTTAATACTCTCATGGCTTCGCCCACCCCCATCTCCCAACCTATCCTCACCCTCACTCGACCTACCGGCACGTTATCTGGGCTCATCCCTAAAATCCTCTGCGCCAACTTCACGGCCTCTCCGAGCAACCCCTCTCCTATTACCTTCCACACCAACCCTCACTCTTTCGCCTCTTCCACCTTCAACTAATACGCCGCCAACTTCATCAAATTACCATTGTTATCTTTCTATAGCCCAAATATTCAACACATCCTCGATGGCCCTCCCATAAACGCGTTACGCCACGGTCCCGCGCAAGACTTCTGGGAGACGCGTTCGGATATGCGAGCACAATATCGCAGTTCAGTATGACCAAGAAGCCGCCACCATGAGCATAGATATTGGCTGCTACGATGATAGATTTCTTGCCAGTCAGTGCGGAGACAGAGGCCGGGAAAGCCCTAGGGGGGAGTTTGGGTATGTGGGAAATCGGATTTTGTCAAGTGCATTAATATAAGTAACAGTCAACCTGGCTCGTCTAGAAGAAGAGAGCTTGATGACCTTTAGGATCTATTAATGCACCAAATGCTGAATCCCCAGCTCCGTGATTATTCCAACTCGTCTGAGATATCAAGTTAGTGTCAAATATCCAAGTGAAATGAGTATTCAAATTAGATGCGAGAATCAAAGGCTTTCAGCTGGTATTCATCATCATACCGGTTCCAAAGGTTGTTCAGTTCACAGTTTGCAGCTTCAAGAAGTGAGTTCAGTCAAGCCGGGCTGTTGTGTGGCATTAAGGAAAGAGCCACTCGTGTCACTTGAGAAGAACCACCCAACTCGTCGTTCCTCATACTGGGGGAGCTTCCATGAAACGTGGGACAAAGCGTTGTCATACCAAACACTTCTCTGTGATACTGAAGAAAGATAAGAAGCTCTCACAATACGAACGTCGTTGTCCACTGACCCTGGACCTCGGTATCATTAGTTGCGGGGCTCGGTAACTACCCCTGAAGCTCTTCCCCGGATTCCACCCACCAAGTGCTGTATCTCAACACCTCATCCTCTTCTCACTTCGCCTTATTTCACACTTTAACAGACACCTAATCTCCATCTAGATAACTGCAATCATGTCTTCACTAGTAACCCAACCACCGAAATCCGATTCCTTTATTCTAGCCTACCCTGCCACTCATATCCTCGTTGTCACTATCAATCGGCCGCAAGCTATGAACTCGCTTCCGTATCCGGCTCAGTGGGAAGCAGATTCTATCTTCACTTGGTTTGATAATGAGCCTTCGTTATGGGTCGCTATTATTACCGGTGCTGGGAAGAAGGTTGGTCACTCAGCCTCACCTTTTCTTCTGCCTGTTATTCCTCGATTGTGAGCCGGGAATTACGGGCTACGAACTAGAATATTATCACAAGAGCAACCCGAGAGTTTTCATTTTGTAGAAAAAGAAAGATACTAATGCATCAAAGGCTTTTTGTGCAGGACAAGATTTGATTGAGCAAGGGACTCTGCGAGGAGGAGAGAAGGAGGTAGCCCCGGCTTTGAGAAAGCACCCGGCTAGTGGGTTTGGTGGTATTAGTAGGAGGGCGGGAAAGAAACCGATTATTGCGGCTGTGAATGGATTTGCGTTGGGTGGTGGGTTTGAAATTTGTTTGAATTGGTAAGTCCCATTTCCAGCGACAATATTCCCCTGAAATGAGAGAGAAAGGGGGCGGAGCACGTGATATCTCTTTTGCAAAATTCATGGATGGATCCAGGAAAGAGTAGCAGTTAGCTGATGAAGTTAATAGCGACATGGTAGTAGCCTCCCCCACCGCCTCCTTCGGCCTCCCCGAGGCCACAGTCGGTCTCTACGCCGCAGCTGGTGGTCTTCCCCGCCTCCTCCACAACACTTCACTCCCCATTGCATCGGAAATCGCTTTGACTGGTCGCCGTCTCACCGCCGCCGAAGCCCTCTCCTACAACCTGATCAACAAAATCTCTTCCACCCCAGAATCCGTCGTTGATGAAGCAATCGAATTAGCGAAGAAAGTAGTGGCTTTGAGCCCTGATGCGGTGATTGTGACGAAAGCGGGACTGAGGGAGGCGTGGGAGGAGGGGAGCGTGGAGAGAGGCGTGCAGAGGGTGAGTGAGCTGTATGATAGGAAATTGGGAGAAGGGGATAATATGTTGATTGGGCTGAAGGCTTTTGCGGGGAGGAGGAAGCCGGAGTGGGTTGCGAGTAAGATCTGAATGAGAAAAGGAAATGACTTGGAAAATTCAAAGTTTTGGTGTTAGCATGACATCTGGCAAGCAGCTTTCGATGGTTTAAACAAATTTGCTATCGCGCTTGCTGTTTGCTATCAAAAAAATGGATGTGAAACCTTAACTGAGTGAAAAATGCATACCAAAACCCCTAATCGCGTTTATGCGGTACCCATCTGGGACGGCTCGGACTCCATCTGAGAAGGCCCTAGTTCACTCTGCGTTAAATTTTGAGAAGGCTCTCCTTGGCTCTCATTACCACACGCCTTGTCACTTCCAGTCTCGCTCGCCGACCAACTCGCGGTCTCACTCCCATCAACCTCCATATTCACACCCATGGAGTCCTCCTGACTCGCAACCGCCTCTCTGCTCACACCCAGAGCCTTTCCCTTAACTATAACCCCAAAAGCCCCCCTAAAAGCGGCCAAATTCTCCCCGTCATCGAAAATCGCAAAAACAATCTCCTCAATCCCCCTCGTTCCTTCCCAGCACTCAATAACCTCTTTGAAGATCTCTGCCACCTTCTCTGGCGGATTATGAAATGCACCACAGCCCAGAGCCCCCAACACTAGATGCGTAACGCTCCTCTGTCTCGCGACCTGCAAAATCATCTTGACCTTCATCCGCATGACCTCTTCATCCCAGTCATGTTCATACTCCCACATCCTAGTTCCGGGATTCTTCACCACATCCGGATTCCTAATTGCAGCCACGCTAATAACATCACAGAACCAGCGGGCTGAGAGGGGGAGATCGACGCCTGAGGATGAGCGGAAGATTAATACGTCCGGGGTGTAGATGGCGGCGTCTTCGGGAACGCGGTAGAAGGCTTCTTTGAGGGAGGGGAAGAGCGTGCTGCGGAGACAGAGGGACTCTTCTTGGGCGATGGCGCCGTTGAGGACGCCGCCGCCGGCGTGGACGGCGTTAGCCATGTTTAGGACGGCGATGCGGCCTGTTGCTGTTTGGGGCCGTGATGAGAGGATGGAGAGGGCGGCATCGTAGGTGTCGGATTGGATGACCGTGACTCTGGGGAGTGGTAGTTGAGTTGATGTAGTGTTTGAGGCTATTGTACTTGATTTCAGTAGCTTCTTAGGACCGTAACGCATGAGAGTTGAACGTCTGACTCCATCTTTGGCTTTTGAGTTGGAGCTGAGAATCTCGGGGATGAGGCGGTTGATGGTTTGCTTTGCGTATTTGGCACGTTCCAACTTCTGTGGTGAGGGAGCTGGCTTCCTGAAGCCTTTCCGAAATTTGTCTGTAATGAGACTCTGCATCGTGAGGAGTCGGAAATCTGAGTTTGGGAAACGGGACTCGGCTGGAGAGAGCTCTCATGAAGCTTGTATCCAGATGTGGACGCGCTGGAGCCTAAAGACAGCCTAAAGCAGCAGCATGAACCCGTTTCGATGGTAATTGAACCTCCACCTTGATAGCTGAAATGAAATCAAATAAGGTCAATCAGTCTAGAGTATAGAATGATTGTTTTTATCTTTCTCGTTTGGTACGTTGAGATATGTCGAAGGCGCGGGGGAATGTGAGTGATAACCTTCGGACCTGCACTGCAGTCTGGCAAGCAAACCTCAAATAACCAGTTGTTTTAGCGACGCCAGCGGCCGCATCCCAATTGCGCCCGTTCTCTTTGCTACACTACAGATATCCGTAGCTAATTAGTTTATAAAATCGTAATTAAAACTTTAATAAACGGCATTAAAATTGAAACTCACTTACCTTTAAGCCTAGTATCTTTACGCTTTGTAAATATTAAAGTTTATTTTGTTTATTTAAGCAAGGCTACTAAGACAGCAGAAAAATCTTTAGTAAATTAAATAAATAAATGAAGAATTAAAAGCTAATTTAATAAGCCTTTTAAATCGACTGTTAAAGCTTTAAATTTAATGAATAAAAGGCCAGAAATCCTTAAATCGTATAAAAAATATTTAATCTATTTGACCCAAGTTTTATTTAAAAAGAAATTCGACAGACTTAACTTCACTTGCTAGCCCTAGCCGACAACTTTTTTTACTTTGCTACCTTTTACCAAGGTTGCAGCTTGTTTCGCTACAACCTGAACTTATTCGACGCACTCCATTCCATATCTTTATTGGTAATCCTTGGGTTCCTCATATAGGCAATGACAACTTCCAACCATTGCTCAACTCCGGTCCACTAGAGGATATGGCCACCAAGGGCTAGCGTTTGCTCTTCACGAAGACGGAAAACGATGTGAATCGTACCAGAATTGAAGAATACCGTCTGGTTGGCTTTCGGAATGACATATTTCCACTGGCCGCTAGAGTAACGTTGCGGGTTAGCTATCCATTCGTCTTTCTCTTGTTGGGTCGGACATGATATCCAACTGAACCCAAACGGTCCCTCTTGAACGGTAGGTAATCCACGTAGTAATGCCATGGCTGTAGATGCGTGGCGCTGTGTTGTGTCCTCCTTCTGACAAGAGTACCTAGTCTAGGACGTCCATCCACTCGTCCCACTGTTCTTTTGAAACTACCGCTCTTTCAGCGCTGTCCTCATTTAACACTGTATCTTGAATTATAAAGTAAAGAAATTCGATTGCAATGCTTTCCAAGGTAGTACGAGAATAACATTTGTTGCTTACCTCTAAGCCACAGGGTGATTATTTCCGCTGCCATCAATTGTCAGGTCAATGAGTCCTAGCTCGCTCCCACATGATGGCGTACTTGCCGTGACAACATCCCTGAAATGGGAGATGAATAGTGTGGAATAAACATTGCCCGATAAAGTAGATGAACGGAACAGGTCATCGGAAATGAAACTTGCTATTGTCATCCCCAAGAAGGAGCATTATCTCTTGGCCGGAAACGCTGCTTGAAAGCAGCATTGAGTATACAGGGCCCCAGGAATCAACCAAGTGGCAGCAGTCATGCGACCCACCCAACTTGAAAGACATCATGACCATAGATCACGGCTGCTGCTTCGACGAAGATCATTTTTTGACCTGAAGCAGTCCACACGTGAGAGCGGCCACTTTTGGGTACCTCTCTGTCCAGACTGGTTTTCCGAGATTTTTAAGTAGACTGACACAGGTTCCGAGGCAATTAAGAGCAATCCATAGATCTTACTTCGAATCTCGAGTGGAAGCGACAAAAAGGTTGGTCCGGGATAGATGGTAAGATCAATGGGCTTATCTTTACCCACTTTGAGTCTGCAGACCATTGGACCTATTATGCCGAAGTTTGACTTTGAATTTTGGAAGAGGTCAAGCTGAAGAACGAGCGTCGGGAACCGATCGTGACTCTTGATAGAGAAAAATCGAGTACCAATCCTGGTATACTCGTAGAGTGAAGTCGTTCGTCAGCAGATAGTTGAAATGTCCGGATCTCCGAGCTTTCTGATATTGCTGTGCACTTCATGATAGAGCTCTGGCTTGGCTCTTTTGTAGGATTTGTCAACCTGGTCTTTCTTGATCCGGAGTTTGGGAGAAATTGAGGCATTTGCAAGACAACATATCACTTAGAAAACTGCTGCAGGGAGGTACGTAAAGGCAGAGGATATGTTAAAGCCAAAACCAACGTATTATTTGCTGGAAAGAATGGAGACTGTGCCTCGGGCCGAAATCATCTGCCTCCGGCCAAGCTTAGATGACCATGTTATATCCCACTAGCTTCACCACTCTCCCCACCATTTGCTGCGCGTTCTTTCCATCTCTAGTTCTTTGGGATAGGGGTCGAGCAATGAAAGAAGAACACCTTGCCATTCGCCTCTAGTAAGATTCCCAAGCCACGCAGATGTGGATTCCCAGTAAGGAGGATACCAGCCCGAAAACTCCCAATCAATGATTCCAACTATCTGATCCCCACGAATTAAGATGTTGGACGGATTCAAATCGCAACGTGTGAAAACTTGGGATGGCCATAGGCCATCCTGTTCAACAATCATGGTTTTGATGTCGTCGGCGTCCTTTTCGGTAACGTGGTGGCCTATTTGTGACACTTCAAGATTATTTCTCAGCCAGAGGTGAAATTCTTGGATAGTCTTGAAAGGTCCAAAGCGGGGGTGCCATGTGGTATCACTTTGAAGTAGGTGTGTGTCATGATGTGATCAACACGCGGCTTATGCCATAATGATGGGGATGGGTGATCTTTTGATGGAGTGAATTGTGACTCAGGCGGGAATCGTACAGGGAGCCACCGACGCAGCTCTCTACTCCCGTATTAGGCGGGGGGCTCTAAAGCTCGAAGCTCTTGAATCATATGCTCTAGCTGCGAGAAGATTTTACGAAGAGACTCTTTGGATAACTTCTGCCAGGCACCTGCCTAATTCTCGCCTTGGATTCGCTCCATGATGATATATGCTCTGTTTCTGTGGAGAAAGGAGCAATAAACTTTAGGAACAGGAATCGAGGTATGGCGAGCGACATAGTTCATCGTGACAGCTTCTGTAAGGTGTACTGAATATCCTTTTTTGAGGATTTTATGCTTGGAGATTGGTACGCAGGGCCCGTCCCGATTATAGAGTTTCGCTGTGGTATGAAGTGCTAGACGAGCTAAGAAACGACAAAGGCATGTGTCATTGATCGCCAAGGCTTCGCTGCCTTCATGCTGAGTTTCATAATTGTTTGCAGGGTTGAAATAAGGATTTGCTATCGCGAGTGCAATATTTATGGAGTTGTGAGGGTCATAGGAAATGAACCTCGCAGTTAGTGCATGCAAATGAGAAGAACAATAAAGAGTACGTTAAAGTTAGCAGACGCACCGTATTCTTGACTTTGGCGTATCTAAATAGCGGATTATCCCGCCAACGTACTCCTCTCCTGATGCAAATTCCGTCTCTTTGATATTCCTTGATGTGTCGTCCAGCTTCGATGTCCTCAGAAAGCGCGATCACTTAGGAGTCCGGGTGCAGGCTGTCTTGTCCATTGGCGGAGGTGTTAAAGGTAAGATTACATCCGCAGATCTTGAAAAGGGAGTGATATGCGACGAAGTAGTTGTCTGTTAGAAGAGTTTGCAATGATAGCATAGCCGTGTGTTACGCTAGGGAACGACCGATTGTGGATCGCAAAAGAGTTCTGCGCGGCTATGCGGACTTGGCAGACAGCCAACGCAAAACAAGATGCTATCATGTGCTCGTGAAGGGGGGGGATTAAGAAGTTGCGAGTTGCGAGTTGCGGGTTGCGAACTTGCGAGTTGAGTTGGTACCGTGGATGGACTTCGTGGGTACGTAACTTCGTAACCTTCGGAAGGCCGGGCTAGTCCAGACTGGGATATCGGATATCCCGAAATTAGTCTCGCGTGTCGCACTATTTTCAATCCTGGTGATTTCCTTCTCTGCGTTCAACACTAACATTATCGGGCAAAGCACTCTTCTTTCATAATTCTTCAAGACCAAATATCGGGTTACTATACCACGTCTTTAATGCCAGTTTGTAGAGATTATTGAAATGCTTCCAAGTGAAGGAACCGGCAATTCTTTTTCAACCGTTGAGCTGTTGCACCAGATCTGTACCTCCCAAGTGGAACGACCATCTTCTCCAAGCGGGTTCTCCAAGTACAAAGTGTCAAGATTGTGCTACGCTTTGGTAGTACTATTTGGCATGTCGAGAGGAAGGAGGAGTATAAGGTGCCTCCTACTCTCCTTATTTCTCAATTGCTGCTAGTAAATTCCTCCCATTGCGTCGGTCAATCCATTTGAAGGCTACAAAATCCACCAGTATTCCATTCCACGCTCACTTTTTTCTCTTCCCAAATTGTTTCAAACTTACCTTTCTGCGCCACCGTGTTCTATTGCGAGCAAACCCTGTTCGTAACGAGCATCTCCTATTATCACGATCAGCTATGGACGCTTTGCCTATTGTTCTGATCTCCCTCGTTGGGATTATAGTTCTTGTCGGGGTAGTTTCGCATGTTAACACGACGAGGAAAAAGCCTGGTCCTCCAGTTTCTCCTGTCTATATAACTTCGCATCCAGGCAGTCTTAGTCCCTAATAAAGTCAGCAAGTGGACTATCCTTTGCTGTCGAATAATCTATTCTTTGGGCTTGTCCAGATCCTGTGTGAATTGGGTCTCGGCGAGACCCCCGGACAGCAAAAGCAGTGGGAGAGTCTTGCTTGGATACTCCTTCGCCGAACCCGCAGGGCAACAAGACTCCAATCTTCAACATGGGCTTAAGATTGCATGCTGAATGGTGTATGGGAATCTGAAATCGCCAGAAAGTTGCCCTGTCACCTGACCCTTCCACCGAGATTCTCATCAGCGTGCCGCCTCTCAGCCGCCTTCAGCCCCGCCTCTTGCGAGCCGTTGGTGCCAAGAACGCAAGGCGTACGGCTACTTGCTTTACTTCGTAGGCAGAACTATTTTCTATAAAGCTGAGCCATCTCCCCTTCAAGTTCTTAGAAAATCCTCTTTCAGCACAACCAACAACTGACAGCCAATATTTTTCTCTCCAATTCAGCTCCCATCATACCACCCCACCAACAAACAGCATTCCAACACCAAACCGTCCATCGACTGGCCCCTATCACCACCTCCTCACACGTTCATCAAGTACCTCCTCCGTTTGCATCCCAACACATTCCACCATGGCCTCCTCGGTCTTCTCCGAGACTCTCCAATCCATCACCACCACGAAGCTCAAAGAGCTCTCCAAGAAACGCACCATCTTCGAGCAAGGCAGAACATCTCTCATATCATCTGCTCAGCTTCAGACCGATCAGAAGGAGCGCCTTCGTCTTCTCATAAATGGAATCAAGCAATGCTTCGCTATTAAGATCACCTCTTGCAAACGAGGAAGTCGAAAGAGCTCGGGCCAGATCGTATCAGGCAGCACTAATGATCCCCGTCTTGAGATTATGCTGAAGAACATCAATCGATTCCTAGATCAAGCTCTATACGACCCATCTGTCTCACCAAAGCTACTCTCGGACTGGGAGCAGTCCCTCATGAAGAAATTAGACGTCCAATCACTGAAATTCCAATACGCTACCTTGTATGGCGAACTTGTCACCGAATGGCTAAAGGCCGAGAAGGCTTCTGTCCCAGCTGATAATGTGTCTGAGACTTCAGATGGATTTGAGAAGGTCCAGCGTGCAGAGAAAGAAGAGTCCCGTGCTAATTGGGAACGTCTGGTATTTGAACCACTGGACACGGACCAAATGGCCATCTCGGAATATCTTTGCAGTTTATTCGGAGAGACCAGTAAGAACAAACCAGGAGCAAAAGCCCTCAAAGATTTGCGAGAGAGTGTAGAAGTCTTTGAAGCTTCCTTGAACACCCCGGATCAATTCGATGCCTCTGTTCTTGAATGGACCATCAACGGGCTTCTATCATCCAATTTGCTCTCTGACGAGAAGAATGCCGTTCTCAAAGATTTCCTGGCTTCTCCTGTGATCTTGGCCGAGGTGGCAGATGTGCTGAACATGCGAATTTCTGCCATAGATAGCTGGTCGTGGGAGGTTGAGGTGCCGGTTGAACAGCGAAGACATCTAACAGGCGCGTATCACAGTAAGCCATCGTTTGTCTCTATTACAATAACTTCTAATTGTTCCCCTAGTCTACATCGATGAAGAGTTACTTCAAGCAATCTTCTTGCAGTACATCGGAGTCAAGTTTTCCGTCTTCTTCAAGAAAGTCTTCACCGATTTTTCGAACCATGACGGTGCCTGGACCTCATTACGCAACAAATCCTCACAATCCCTCCTCGAGAAAAAGCGGCGTGAGTATTTCCTTGGTCCCCAGCAGAAGAAGCCAAGTGTTCAGGGAAAGCGCCAAGGAATTTACAAGTCTATCTTCTTCATGTCCCAGCTACCAGGCTCACCAACAGAACAAGAAACTGCGGCTGATGGAGAAGAGGAGGTACAATATGATCTACACCCCAAGCGTAAGCGTATGGCACCCCAGGCACCAAGTAAACCTATGCAGCAGAGAATAATGCAACAGCAACAGCAACAGCAAATGCAGCTGGCGGCAGTCCAGGCCCATCAACAAGGGCTACAAGGCCAACAATCGAGGATGATGTCCCAGGCGCCCCGTTTTGATATGATGCCACCACCTGGCTGCTGGACCAATTCGGACCCCGAATATGATCTAGAAGATGATGCTAAGAAGCCGAAGTCACCAATGGCAAGGAAGCAATTTCTCCTGCATCTTCTCTCTACAGAGATGCTAATCAACACTCGGCTTCATGGAGATTTTACTTGCTCGCGCTCTGAATTCTCTTCATGGAGTCCTTCGCTTCCACATTCTACCATCACTTCTGTCTTATCGTTCTTTGGGTTGTCAAAAACGTGGCTTGGTTTTTTCTGCAAGTTCCTCGAAGCTCCTCTCAAGTTTGTTGAAGATGGGCCGTTCGCCAAGTCCCGACCTCGCAAGCGGGGTGTTCCTGGAGCACATGCTCTATCTGCTGTCTGTGGAGAAGTAGTTCTCTTCTGCATGGACTACGCTGTCAACCAAAAGGCCGATGGAACCCAGCTGTACCGAATGCATGATGACTTTTGGGTGTGGTCTCCCTATCATCAAGTTGTCGTCAAGGCTTGGGCTGCCATCACCAAGTTCTCCGAAACTATGGGTGTCACCTTGAACCAAGGTAAAACAGGGACAGTACGCATAATGGGAGATCAGAACACCCCTGGTATCATTGACCCTTCTCTTCCAAGTGGCGAAATCAGATGGGGCTTCCTCTACATGGATCCTACTTCCGGCCGTTTTGTCATTGACCAAGAAATGGTCGATAAGCATATCCTCGAACTTCAGCGTCAACTCCAAGAGAAGAACAAATCCATCTTCTCCTGGATCCAAGCCTGGAATACCTATGCTGGCACCTTCTTCAAGAGCAACTTCGGCAAGCCTGCCAACTGCTTCGGCCGCGAGCATGTCGACATGATGCTCTCTACCATGACCCGCATCCAAAAATGCATCTTCTCTGACAGCAATGTTGTCGAGTATCTCAAGAACACGATTCAAGACCGCTTCGGTATCTCTGACATCCCAGACGGCTATCTCTACTTCCCAACGGCTCTTGGTGGGCTTGAACTCCAAAATCCATTCATTGGACTCGTCCAGATTCGCGATGCAGTCTTCGAACAACCCGCTACTGTCCTCGATGACTTCATTGAAGCGGAAGAAGAAGCCTACCGCCGCGCCAAGCGAGATTTCGACGACGGCCTAATCCAACGCTACGGAAACGCTCATCCCAGATTCACACCCAGCGACAGCAACGAATTCTTCTCATTTGAAGAATACGCTCGCAACAGAGAAGAATACTACACCCCGTTCTCCGGAAATCTGGCCTCGGTCTTCAACGACTTGCTTGAGGAGCCAAGTTCGGAGTCCGTGGATATTGACGGGAATGATTCGGTGATGTTGAATGCGTACTTGGAGGAGAAGGATGAAAAAGATGGCTACATGTCCTGGGTTGCGCAGCTCTATGGACCGGATATGATTGAACGGTTTGGGGGCTTGCATATTGTAGACGCGGGACTGTTGCCTATGGGAATGGTTACTTTGTTCCGGAGTGGGAGGGTCAAGTGGCAAGGTTGAAGAACGACCTGATACTGGTCTTCTTGATCATGATTGCCTTTCCCAAAAGTTGCGTACGCCCGTAGCACTCCTAATTTCAATGATGCCCATGACCTTACATTTCAAGTCTCTCTTTTCCTCGTCATATACTGGTTTTGGAGTCCTCTTGGCTGTATATGAAGTCAATACCATACCAGTAATCCAATTACTGAAATTCTACTCCACATCCGAAATGACGATGTCCAAATCAGAACGTCCACATTCCCATCTCCCCCTTTACATACCCGTGATCTCGCCTCAGCTTCTAAAGTCAATATCAAACCGTCATTTTCGGTTTTTTCAACCTCACCAGCCTGAAAATTACACCTAAATCCACAATCTGTTAATCTCATCCGCCCTCCTGTCCCTCCAAGCCGTACTGAGCACCCGCCTGGCACCTAGACACCACGCAGCATCGTAAAGCCGCAGACGAAACCTCAAACATCGGGCGATAAACATACCTTATATTTTTTCCTTTCCCATGAGTGAGCCCTACACGCACTAGATTAACCATCCATCCAGCCTTCCGCTTTATGCCGAGGACTGACTGACTGACTGACTCCCGCAAATGTCGTTCGACGACACTATGAACTATGTCGCTCAAGGGCCCAGAAAACTTCAATAATCTGGCTAACTATTTAAGGGCGGATGTCTAAAAGGGTACGACGAGCGCTTTCCCGAGGCCTTTGATATAATCTCGAATATGGCTTTAGTCGCTTGTATATAGTGTGGGTCTTTGAGTGTCTGCTTTCGTATGATTCTATTTTTGGTGAGACATATTTCGATTTCAATTGTAATCTTGGACTGATATGTCCAAGCGACTACGTACATCGGAATACTCTTAGTAGCGAAACGAGACTCAGGCCGTTGTTTCGATGTTTCCCGTCGGTCATCTCGTAATCGAAGGCGCTGGCGCGACTAGTAACTACCTATGGACGTCGCTCTTACAAGCTTTTAAGGGCAAAACGCGTCCTCTCTTTATTAACTGTTTATTTATCCTCATAATGGCAAATAGTCTTTTTGTATAATCTGGCTGGCACTGGAGACCGTTCTTCACCGGCTACTTCACTGTCAGATCCCTTCTAAGTTCTAACATGTTGTCTCAAGTTTGCAGAATTGATTTTCATTTTCAGCTACTTGCGTTTTGCGTCTTGATATGGTTCGGAATTAGAAGAAAGATATGCAAAGGCTTCAGGGATAGAAATGGGGTGTAGACCCCGCCCTTATGACGAAGCATCTCGGGTTCTTAAACTGTTGAACGATATCTTAGTACCTCACACCCGGAGCGCTACCGCAGCCAGATGAGAGACGGTCTTTATATAAATAAGCATTGAACCTGGTGATTCAAGTTGAGAAAGCATGAAGAAGCGTTGTGGAATTTTATAAATATGCATTATCAATATATAACGGTTATCTCGAGAAAATACGACTGAATCCGGTACATTTATGACTGATCAGGGTGCGGGGGATCTTATGCACCAATGAAGGTAGAGAAACCGCTCTGCCAGGTCAGAGTCTGGGGATAACAAAGCGCGCCGATGACTGAAGTTGTGAAACAATTTGGTGGTAAGGGGGGACAGAATGGGGCTGGGGTTATTTCTGGGGTGGATGTCGCGCTTGTAGGTGTTGTGACAGAAGCAATAGAAATAGGAATCGTGGGTGATAAGAGGGATGCTGGAGAAATCGTGTCTGTGGATGCCGATGCTGGGGCAAGAGCGGCTGTCGCTGTGAGTGATGATGGTGTTGGCACCAACGACACTATATCAGTGGGTGATAATGCAGAAATAACAGAAATTGCGCTTGCAGAGAGTGATAGCGGAGGAATAGACGTTGTGTCTGTGGTAAAAGACGCTGGAGAAACGCCAGCCGTGCTTGCGGGTGTTGGCATCGAGGCAAGAGGAAGTGTACTTGTGAGCTGTGCTACTGATGGCAAGGGGCCGAGACTGGATGCTGATAATGCCGGGGCAACTGGAACCGTGCTTGCGGGTGTTGGCACAGAGGCAGGAAGAAGTGTACTTGTGGGCTGTGATACTGATAGTAAGGAGCCAGGACTAATGCCTGATGATGCTGGGACAACTGGAAGCGTGCTTGCGGGTGTTGGCATAGAGGCAGGAGGAAGTGTACTTGTGAGCTGTGCTACTGATGGCAAGAGGCCGAGACTGGATGTTGATAATGCCGGGGCAACTGGAACCGTGCTTGCAGGTGGTGATACTAAGGGGGGCACAGAGGCGGAATTCGTGAGAGGCGACGCTGAGGTAAAAGCCGCTGTGTCTGTGGGAGATGATACTGAAGCGAGAGGAATAGTACCTGTGACGGACGGTGTGTAATCAAAAGTTGTGCTTGTGGGTAACGTTACTGGAGCACACCAAGTTAGGAACCAACTCCTTAATTTCAGGAATGGAGTGAGAGAGAAGGAACGGGTAATTGAAAGCAATAGAATGAGTGCTTACAATACACCAAAAATAGAATCACCGGCGCGCAACCTTCAGGATAGCTTGGATCACTTGGGCCTGCGAAGAGAATCAACACTTCTCCACTTGGTATTTGACAGAATATCGCCTGTCCCCCAACAAATGAATTAGATGTCCAGTTCAAAACTGTCTGCTCAGCAGTGTCCAGAATACTGAATGTAGTTTGAATTTGTGTGAATGAAGAGTTGGCCAGAAATGGAATCCATTTGACTCCAATGTCAGTCGTGACTGGTTGTCCGAATCTGGAGAGGAGTTGACCGTTAGAGAGCAAGTAAGCCACTGAAATATTGTAGACGGATGAAGGGAACGAGCTGGTGGAGCCGAGATAGGTGGCGGCTTGTCCACGCTTCCTTTTAGGTACACCTGACGGGGTGGGAGCCATAATTTCGAATACTATCAGATCTGACGTCGGAGTCGATATTGCACTAGATACTGGTAGAACAGCAGTTGTCAAGTCCGATGGTAGCACTGATGGTATTCCAACTTGGCTAGTAATGCTTACAGGTGCTCCTGCATCTTCTGTCCTGCTTGCTAAATTTGACGTACTTTGGGTAGATGTCGTTACCATCCCTAGATTTGTCACAAGACTTTGAGTCACAGCCATACTGGTTAGAGGTATCAAGTCCGACGTAACCACATTCCTGGAAGGAGAAAAGGACGGATGGTCGCTCGAAATAGATCCGGTAGACTGATTAGTGACTAATGACGGCATGGACTGGACTGGCGTTGATCCACCAACGGTGCCTACTTGACTAAGGCTTTCTGGGATCCCGGGGATTGACTGAGATACCGAGGAATGAGGCGAGCTGGAACTTATGAGGCGGTTCTGTGTGGAGCTTCCTGATTCAACTACAGGACCGCTTGGCGATATAACATAGTTTGTAAAAGAGTTACTGGTAGGTAAAGCCATAGCTTGGGAAGTAGCGACATTCGCCGAGCTTAAGGGTGAGGATAACGCCAAAGAAATTTCTCCCAACTTGCTCGTTGCCACTGAAGTTGTTTGAGGACTTAAGGTTGGATTGAGGGATCCACCAGGAATAGTACCAGTACCAGGCACCACAAGACTTGAAGTACCCAAGCCAGACGATAGAATCGCCATCATACTAGAGGCAGTTGGTGTTTTTGGGATATTGGATTGATAAGCTGGAGAGGATAAGTCTACTTTTGAGGCCATCGAGCTGAATGCAGTAGGAAGAATGGTCCCTTCTTCTCCACTACTCGGTGGATTCCGAGATATTGCGGGGGAAGAGGGCTGAAGGGAAGAAACTAAAGAAGTGGACTGGGCAGAGTGTTGAGTGGTTGATACAGTTGTTGGCTGATTTTGAGAAGAGACAGCCGAGAGGATGTTGGAAGGGCTCTGGAAGCTTGTCTTGGCTTGGGGCTGGGTTTCAGAGGATGTTGCTGAAGAGGAAAAGGGGGAAATCCCTTCGCTTGTTGGTGTTGCCACAGGTTGGCTCGGGGATAAAACCACCAGGGTTGAAGGTTGACTTAAAGGTGGGCTGGAATTTGGGGACGTCGCTATATATTTTGAAGTAGACGGGCTAGTAGCCGGCGGGACTGGAGTAGCATTGTTGCTAGATGTAGCCGGAGAAGTAGTTTGGAGAGTTGAGCCGGGAACATTTGATGCAAAAGATGAAGGTATGGAGGTGCTTGAAACTAGCGGCGTGATAACTGAAGTCGGAGGGCTAGCTGTTGGTGTGGCTAGAATAATATTGCTGCCGGTGGCTGTAGAAGCAGTATGGAGAGTTGAACCTATAACATTTGATGCAGAAGATGGAGAAGATGTAGCCGTAGAAGTAGTTTGGAGCGTTGAACCTAGTACATTTGATGCAAAAGATGAGGAAAATGTTGAAGTGCTTTGAACCAGCGGCGTGATAACGGAAGTCGAAGGACTAGCCATTGGTGTGACTGGAGGAATATTGTTGCCAGACGTAGTTGTAGAACTAGTTTGGAGCGTTGAACCCAGTATATTTGATGCAAAAGATGAGGAAGATGTAGAAGTGCTTTGAACCAGGGGCGTGATCACTGAACTCACATCCGGCGAGGTTGTAGATTTTGTACTAGAGCTGGAGGGGTTCACGACGCCCGGGGATAGCTGGGCCGAATCGGAACTGCTAAGAACGAGTACTGACGAACTGCTTGAACTAGTTTGTGCGACAAAAGAGGAAATGCTCGTCAAAACGGGCGAAGATAAAACATTCGAGGAACTAAGGATGCTAGAAGTGGTGGGTGCGTTCATAATAAGAGAGGTACTGAAAGGGCCAAAAGTAGTGGATGAGCTTAAAACAGCAAATGATGAGCTAGTTGAACTAGAGACTTGGACATTTACAGTGCTAGAGCC
Source organism: Bryoglossum gracile (assembly GCA_037952635.1). Taxonomy (NCBI): domain Eukaryota; kingdom Fungi; phylum Ascomycota; class Leotiomycetes; order Helotiales; family Bryoglossaceae; genus Bryoglossum; species Bryoglossum gracile. The sequence goes on along the minus strand of JAPZPB010000115.1, from coordinate 14,280 downwards.
AGCGATTATATTTGAAGAGGAGGAGGAACTCAAGATTTGATAAAAAGAAGACGTAGATGACGCGCCGGAGAATATTGAAGTTGAAACGCTGGATGGGCTGGAAACCCCAGAGAGTGTGACGACGTTGGAAAATGTTGAGAAAGTTGACGAACCGGAAACACTCGAAACGCTTGTTGTTGAAACGATCAAAGTGCTAGAGTTTCGCGATGATATGCTGGTTGGGAAAGATCTTAGCTGCTTAAGCTTAGGAGATGGACAATAAACTGGAGGCCTGGGTATGACTTACGTGAGGTAGATGGTAGAGGTAAAGAGTATAGTAGAATAGAGATTGCAAGTCACAGGGACAGAACTTGTCGGCGGGGTGAACAAGCCAGATGGTGCGAGCGGGGAAGATGTGGCAAGCGTGTTTAATGGAGTGAGCGGGCTTGATGAACTAAGTGTGCCTGGTGGAGTGACCCCGGGCGCTGTACCTAGAGTTGTGGTTGGCACCAAAATCACAGATGAGCTTGAAAGCACAGGACTGCTAGAATTAGGGGTTGGACTTGAAGGATTTGACAGTGGCGGAGTTGGGACCGTCGAAGTTGGAGTGACACTAAGCCCGGACGAAGATAAGATTGTAGATGTGGGAGGTGTAAAGATGCCTGTGGAGATAGAGCTGGTAGTAGCTGTGCCCAATCCTAATGAATTTGACGAAGTAGCGGCTGATGAAATAGTAGTTGGAATTGAAGTTGAAGCGACAATTGTTGAAGTGACGGTTGAAGAAGTAACGGTTGAAGAAGTAACGGTTGAAGAAGTAACGGTTGAAGAAGTAACGGTTGAAG
>JAPZPB010000115.1:0-13359 GCA_037952635.1 Bryoglossum gracile | reverse complement strand
AAGTAACGGTCATCGGCAGGCTCGAGGAAGAGATATTGCTAGCAGACCCTGTATATCTATAAAGACTGAAGCGGAATCCTGCTCCACACGTTTGGGAAGAATTGCCTGCGCAAGCCATGTTGCAATGTGAACCCACTGGATCTTGAGTACCGCTAGCTCGTATTGCTACATCGCACCCTAAGGATTGTTAGTGTTGCTTTAGCCAAGAACGAAACGCAGCCTTACAGCACTGGCTGCTAAATTGTAGCCCAGCTATTGTTGATCCGAAAGATGCACTAGTGAAGAATTAGTATAAAGTTAAAACCTGGGCTATTTCCGGAAGCCTTTCTTATCCTAGGCTGCCTATAAAAAGGTAGAGTGGAAGATGTGGTAAAGGGGACTAGTAAACGAACCAGAAGGCAATGCAAGATTGAATTGTGACTGTTGCATCGAAGAAACGCATGCCATCGAGAATTCTAGTAGCGCTGTCTATCCAGCAACCCGAGTATGTCCAAGAAGTTATATCTGAAATTGGGAGAGCGATGGCGCTTGATCGGTACTCATAGTTCCAAAGATCGTAGGCAGGTCCTGGCCCACCACATGTGTCGGACGCATTACCGGCGCAAATATAGCTGCAACTGGAACTGCTTAATAATTGATAAGAGCTGGCTAAAACACCACACACTAGCGAAATCATGTAAGTATTAAACCTTGAATGGAATTGAGGGGAAGGGACGACATACAGCAGGTTCCGTTATTAAGTGTGAAGGTTGGGCTTTGCGTGCACTGAGCCGCGCACAACTTAGCAGTTAGATTGGCGGGCGTGTAAGGGCCATAAGAAGGGGTTAAGGAAGTCATATGAGTATTGTTACTGAAACATCCTTTCTAAAACACGGGTAATTAGCCTTTCGTGTTTGGGATAGGAATCTCAAAGATGAGGATTTCAGCACGATTGAAGGTATGTCGAAGCGAAGTCGGGTAGGACAGAACATACATGGTACCACGCTTGACTGTCAAGCAAGCCGACCACAGGTGTGAACTCGTAGAGACTCATGCGAAAGCTTCCTCCGCAAATTTCGCTCGAGTTGCCCAAACACGCCGCATTACAATCTGAACTGGTAGTATCTAATGCACCCGCATTTCGTATCGTAGTGTCGCACACTATTAGAAAATATATTAGATCCCTTGGCCAAGGAAGAATAGAGAGGGGTCCTTACTGCATGCACTCGAACTCTCAACTCCTGCTAGAGTGGAGCCATAACTGGCGCTGTGATAAGTTAGCAAATAAGTTGCTTGTGCTTCTAAGCTAACATGCGGCTGAAATTTCTCTGTCTACATCTGGCTTCGAGAAAGGAATTATGTGAGAGGAAGGAATACGAACCAGAAAGCAATACAGTTTTCAACTGTGATGAAATTACCCTTGGCACCCCCAGGATCTGAAAATCGGGGCCCAGTTAAAGTTCTCGCGACAGCATCGGTCCAGCACCCGGCATTCGACCATTGAGAACTGGTGTATGAAATAGCACTGCCGATTGATGAGGCGAATTGATAATACCAGTAAACACTTTGACCGCCAGGCCCACCACAGGTTTCCGAGGAATTGCCTGGACAGCTGTACGAGCAGCTGCCGCTACTTACTGTCTGGAAAGGATAAGGGCCCGATATCACACCACCGCAGGCTATCAATATTAGCTGGTAAAAATCGGCATGAATGTAGTGGTAACATACTACAGGTTCCGTTTCTAACTGCGGCGTATAATAGATTGGAGGTCAGGCAAGAAGCTGTGCACAACTCTATTGTCTGAACACCCGACGTGGAGACAGTAGGACTAGTAAAAGTGGTCGTATTGGACCAACAGCCAAGGAGGTTCCATCCTTGCTGCTGGGCCTCTGTGAAATTTGCTAAAACCCAAAGGAGCAAAGCGAACTGCGCACCGAGAAGTGTCTTGGAAAACATGATGAAGGTTGCAATCTTACTTCGAATCGCTGTTGATTTCTTCGTAACAGCTGGAAGGAACGTTCATTTGAATGAATAAAACGAGAAGGCAGGGCGCAACTCATTCCCAAAATCTCGCGGTTGCTACCTTGCTTCAATTGAGAATGAATGGCGATCATACTCAAGATTTGCCATTTCATAAAGAATGTCTCGAATCCACGTATCTCTCACAACACTGTCTTGAAAAGCAATTTCATCTGTAGACTGGGGGCGTAGATCTTCCTGATATGTATGTAATGCTTTGCAATAGCGTTTATAACTCGAGCTGCACCAGTTTACCGCCGAGTATACCTATTCTGAATATTATAAAACTCTGAATACGGAGCCTTTGAACTAGTTTAGAACTCCTAGAACACCAAGAATCACTCTAATCTGACACCCCATTTCTGACATTGACCGCCGAGGCCTCGAGTCTCGGCGGGCGATAAGGAGTTGCAAGAATGGTGACATAAGCTAGAGAATGATATGTGGTTGCTCCAATTCATTACATGGAAATGTAGATCCCTTGAAAACTTCGGAAACTTTTACTCCCGCACATTGAGCCAGTTGTGGTTGAAGATATGACGATCCAATCCGGCAATATGGCAGGGGAATGTTGAATAAGAACTAAAGGGCGGAATCGGTTCAGGTGCAACCAATTTGCCCCTTAGACATCACGGATTCCATGCATCTGCAACGATGGTACTGCCCTTTATTGAGATGAAACTCGAGGCGCCTTGGTAAATTCTCAAATCACTCACTCAGCCACTAATTCCTTTAACCACTTTCACCTCGCCTCTCCAATGACCTCCGAGACATCTCTCGACTTCATCCACAATCCCATGTCTACCCTTGGCATAGCCTTCGTCATCCCACATCCGCCTTCTCTCCCTCCTGAAACTGGCGAGCTCGCTGATTACATCCCATTCTCTCTCTCCTTCCCCACCACACAAGAGCCCAGTCGTCACACGCAATTTTCTATCAATTCTTCCTTCACTAACCAGCAATCCGCCATCATCTTCACCAAAGAAACTAAAATCGCTCTCCGACGCCTCCATGAACATCTCGCTATCAGCATCTTCCGTTGAAGACTTAGTGAATGAGTGTCTCTTAGGACGGGGAGAGCGGGAGAACGTGACAGATTCAGGACCAGAAGTTACTTCGAGGACTAGTCTATGTAGGAGATGCAAGCTATTGTTCGATGAAGGGGCGGGATAGTGCAGATAGCTGGGCGAACATACACTGTCTCGTTGGTCTCGAGCTTGCTTTTCTAAGTGAGCGAGTTCCTCGTCTTCGGCGCATTCTTGTATGAACATTATGAGAGCCTCATTAACTTCTGGCCGACGGGTTGTAGATGGGACGTCACTTAATGCGAGTGACTTGAGATTGGGTAGCATTGAGGGCCTGAATCGGCCAGGATGACGCTCTCGTGCTGAAATGCGGTGGAGTCGTTGGGTTATCTCCTCTACTAGAGAACTGGGAGTTGATGGCTTAGGTTTCTGGAGCGCCGCATGCCAGGGCTGTTCGACGCCTGCAGAATAGTTGTATCTGTATGTTTCTGGACCAGCTGGAACTGAGCTCGAGACCGACTCTGGAGGTTGGTGTGAGAGAACAGGGTTGGACTGGTAGATTGAGATCTGAGGCAGTCTTGGATTGGCACTGGAAGACGACGCGGCCTGGTCATCTGTCGTTGTGCCATTTCCGTTCGCAACATCAGCGTCAACGAAGGCTGACGTTTTTGGGACGACCCCGACATCATCTGGAGTCTCAAATGAGGCGTGTATCTCAGAGTTTGCATCTGTCGTGGGCGCAGATACAGGATTCGAGGTAGCATCTGGTTCTGAGGAATATTCTGGAGCAAGCTCGTTAGGAACACTTGTGTCATCCAACTCAAAGACTGTTCCAGCTCTATAGACCTCTGTGGAATCAAGTTCATTCCTCAAGTCCTCGCTATGGAGTTCAAAACACTGTTCGGTTATAGCGAGCTCTTTCCCCGAGAAGGGGTAGCTGGTAATAACAGAATGATGTATACGCAACGATCTTAGGTTGCGAAATGAATGTGTGAAGAGGTCAGGACTGAGCATCTCAATCTCAGGTGGGTCAGAGAATCTTCGAGATGTACCGCCCGGTGAGAGCGCGGATGTGGGTTCGTATGGTCTTTGACTAAGGTTCAGAGAGCCGCAATCTACTTGCTGGAGTCTGGGATAATCGAGAATTCTCGTCAGTGCGTCGACAGTAAAATAATTCGAAGCTAGATTGAGACGAGTAAAAGTCTTTGGGAGCCCTTCCTCGACCATATCACGGCCATCTAAGCTGCTCGTCAACTTTGTCAAGACAAAGCCTTCAAGACTTCCTGCGAGTACTTTAGCAGGTAGAGGGACCCCAGAATATCTTCGAATTAATGGCGATCGGTTGTTGAAAGGCATGCTTGCTGCTGGTTGCAGCCTGGCAAGAATTTTAGCAACCCCTCTATCTGTGAGGAAGTTATGGCTGACATCCAGGCTTCTCAGTTGACTCGTAAACGTGAGGTATTCGATGTCATCATCTCTTAGTCCACAATTACTTAGCTTTAAGACTCGAAGCTCAGTCAATGCGCCGATCTCCCTCAGAACATATGACGATCGCACCCCCAGAGAGGACGATAAATCCAGATACAATAAATCTGGGAAGTGATCAAGCGCCGAAGTCAAACTCATAGCCGTTGTGTTTTGGCATTGCGACGCAATGAGTAACCGAAGAGGATACTTGTTCGTTCTATGTTGATGGGCTGTCTGGAGAGCTTGGTGGTCGAAGAAAGAGAGGTTGGAGACAATCAAGGCCTGGAGAGAGGGTAGGCGATCAAGGATATCTCGCAACCAGCCTGCTTGCGGTCCATCATAGAACTCTGGCTGAGCGGGAGGGATATGCAAAGTATGTGTCCAGCGTCGAACATCAAGACGGGTTTTGTGTAGAATGCGTTTGAATCTTGTCAAGGACACTGGTCATGTGAGTATATTTGCGTGAAACGGACCGGGAAGATGTAAAAAAAAAGAGCTGATTGACTCTATCAAGCAGCTTCCAGATATCTAAGTGTCCCCAAACAGCTCTTTTCACAAAAGAGCACATGTGATACAAGATTGAGAAATTTGTGTACTCACAGTAGACAGTATCGTCATTACGCCCAAATCTCGCAGCTGGATTCCCCCACAACGACGGAGTGAACACCTGATGCCACTGCTTCGAAACTAAACACGCCGAATACAGATCCTCATGACGAACGAACGGCGCAACAGTCAACCATAGCTGTCTATAAGCAGCAGCTTGATACGAAGGCGGTGCGACGGCCATGGCCACAAGCCTACATCATTCCACTCTCACGTGAGCTCACCAGCCACCGTGTTTGCTTTGATGTGTGGTGTTCATGAAGCCATCAAATGTACATGGGGAGTTTTGATAATGAAAGCAGAAGGTTTCGTGGCGTTGATATCGACAGCAAGATAAAAGTTTCAAGAAGCAAATAAATTTAGAAACGGCGTTGAAATATGACGTGTTGTGTAAGAACGGTCAAATGTGTGAGGTTGCAACTTGCAATTAGGAGTGGAGGGGGGTGAGGTCAGATGCATAGCTCCATAGTATCCTTACAGCCTTACAGGCTGGCATGGCTAGCGCATGGCGATAATTCGGCGGGCCAAGCACTTAGAAGCTGCTGTGCCCCAGCCACCAATGGCTGCAGGGTTCTTCTCGCCACAACGTCAAATGCCTCAAGCACCACCATGTATGTTGCAAGTGGATAGAAAAGAGATAGATAGGTGGAAGAGAGGTGAGGGAGGAGAAAGGGGTTACGGTGCTGAACCAGCTGCCAATTGGTTGTTACTTTTTACGGTCACATGGGGGCTTTGAATGGAGGATTGGGATTGGATTGTGTCGGTTTCATCAGAAACGCGTAGCACGTACGTATTATACACGTAGTATGCCTGTTGCGTTGTGGTTGATGATTCTTGATTTGTTCTATGTATTCAGGTGGTGGAGCCCCAATATATGATTGAGGCTCCGCACTAGTGCCATGACTAAGCCATGACTAAGAGGCCTCGTGATTGGTCAAACCAACAGATTGAAACTTGGATTGATATTCGAGATCTTTGAAACTTTACTGGGGACTTCATGCCCACCTTGAAATGTAGATCGCCTATTTTAAGCAATGGGAGGTTTTGTTGGAGACTTGATGTCTACCTTGAGGTACAAACCTGCTTCTGTGTTAATATTCGAGGATTATGAGAGTCCATTGGCGACTTGATGCCTACCATTAATGACAGACCAGCTTTCCCCCATTTCTATTTAAGCAAAAATATTAGTAGACGAGAAACCACCCACTTTCCACTCATGGTTCGATTCCCCTCGAATTTCCCATCCAAAAACCACCCCAAAACCACTCAACGATACTGTGGCCCGCCACCAGCACCATAAAAACCCCCCCACCTCTTCGACCTTCCATCACTATCCCTAGCTCGGGCCAGGGTACCAAAACACTCCGTATCAAACAGTGCTGCATTATCCGAAATCCTACTCGCCCAAAACGGCACCTTGTCAACCCTCTCCTTCTTCTCAGGCCCCGTCGAAAGCCCCTCCATAAATCCCTCTTCCACATAAATAGCATTAACCAAATTCTCCAACGAAGAATTAGAGGAACGCCAAGAAATAGCGTCCAGGTTGTCGGGCTCGATTTTGAGAGAGGTACGGGTGCTGAGGGACAAGGAATCGGTGGCAGAGGTAAGAGAGGATGTGGAGGCCCAGGAGATGCGGGCAGAGTTGCTGGAGAATTTTAGGAAGTCTGGGGGCAGGTCCAATTCTGGGAGTGTGGGGCAGGAGGAGAGGGGAGAGAGATAGGACAGTGAGGAGTTGGTCTTGGCCAGTGATAAGCCGTCCAGCTCTACTGAACCAGATATTGCATCTAGTTCTGCCAGACCAGAATCAAGCTCTGCAGGCCTACTCTCATCATGGCCATGGAGAATATTAAGGGGTTGAAATTCCTCAGACAAGGGATAACCCTCCATCTGCTGGAATGCCCCGCTATTCTGGACCACCTGCATCTCCGCAGTCCGACGACCACGCAAAGCAGAGCGTGCACTTGAAGGCAGCTCGCTGACTTCAGCTTGCTGCCGACTACCAGCGCCGGCACTGGCATTCGCGGGGCTGCTAAGTTCAGAGACCAGGATACCCGGCATCTCATAAACTTCAGCTGTACTTGAACCTTGCGAAAGTTCAATTACACCCCGCTCAGCACTTGCTTTACCAAACCCATAAAAGCGCTCATAGTGCTCAAGAAATTTCTGGGTATTTATTAGTAAATTTCTCGCTGGAAAAGTGGTCGGCAAGGAGTGGGAAACGGACCTTTGCTTGGGCGGCTTTCGCTCGCTCAGCGAAGAAGTCTTCTTGCAGTCTTAAATACATATCCTTCCAATCTCTAGCTGCTTTTACAGCTTCGATAGAACCCACAACCACCTTGATTGGAGTGTGCAACTTCGGATTACTAGCCAGTCTCTCGAAGTGGTCAGCACGAGTGCGCTCTTGATCGAAAACATCCCTTGCCCTATCGAGATGACTTTGAAGTTTGGCGGCAAGCCGATGCTCTTTCTCGTAAGCAGTGCGCCAGCAGTGATCTAGACTGAGATGTTCAGAGTCTCTGAAATCAGAGGCACGGTCTGGAGTCGGTGGAGCCAAAGACACGTCTATCGTTGGGGCTGTGGGTGTGACAAGCAGAACAGCAGGAGTCGGAGCTGGCTGCAAAGGGTGGCGAGCAGGAACCGCTAGAGTATCGCTAGATCCTGATTGATAGGGATTTGAGCGCAGCGGATCGATGCCGAGGGCTGGATTAGGTCTTGGCTTCTGCGGCTTGCCCGGTCGCAACGCAGAAGGAGACGTTTTATCATTGGACATCGCTTCTTCTACTTTGAAGACAGGTTCGCGATACATAGGTACATTTATCGACCCCTTATCCGGCCCTTCACATGCGAGTATACGCATTGGTTTTGAAGGTCCGGAAACAACAATTCCCTTACGCTTGCCTTTCATATTAAATTTGCGCAAAAATAAAGGTCCAGCTCTGGCTAAGGAGCTAGTTTCCCACCTGTTGCCTTTCAAGTCAATCTTCCCTCTTGGGCCTGTCGCCGCCTGGGCGTAGGTTCCAGAGAAAAATGGGGAATGGGACTGGTTTATCCAAATCGATGAAGGTGTTGTGGTGTTCACTATAGGTAACGTTCCCTTGCGTTCCAAACTCGTTGTTGCCCGGGATTGAAGTCCAGGCACCTCGCGGCGCTGAGTCCTTCGGTGGCCGCTGAGCCCGGCTGATAACATGACGCTGTCGGTCGGATTTCTAAGCAGGTTTGGGAGAAAACGTTGTGATAACCACAAACTCCGAGCTTGTAAATGATAATAAGTAAAGAAACAATTGGGCCAACAGCAAATATTAGTTGGCTGGCTGGATGGTCCGTCACAGTCATTAGATGGCCACCTTACCTGATTATATAGACGGCGCCATTGTTCTCGGTGAGGACAATGCCCTTCACTTTGAACAATGACACAAAGCAAACAACAGAGGTCGAGAGCCTCTTGTACTATATGAACAGAGCTACAAAGGAAGACGCAAAGATCAACGAAGAAAAATTGACGAAAATAGACCTTTCATCATTCTTTCAAGCGAATGTTAGCTAGCTAGAATTAGTCATGGCAGAGAAAGGATTGTAGCAATATTGTTCCAGTCAGATCTGCAAATCAATAGTAGCCATCAGCGCCGGGGAACAGACCTGGCGTCAGACCAGGGCCGACGGATGGGGTTAGGCTTCCCCGGAAGCCAGTGCCTGGGCGTTGGGCAACTATTACAGTGTCAGTAGAGATCCAGCTGAAAATCTCAACTCAGGTTGTATGCAAACCTCTGGACCTCAAGGTGGCCCGTTCCAATCCTCCTGGAGCAGTCCCAACTGAATTGCTAGCCTTCAGATGAGCACTCATACCATAACCTGCAAAACCAGAAGCGCTGACACCATTTCCACTAAGCCCAGTAAGAGGTTGTCGGGGGCTTTGTCTACGTTGTGGCATGGGGGTCCCGGGAACGCCGCCTTGAATGTTGACAAGTCCCATTCTCGAAGGGGGTCCATTGACAGGGGCTAGTCTCTGCCTATGAGTAGACGGTGTTTGGATAGCTTGATTTGCTACGATAGTCAGTCAAAGGCAACGAGGTTCATCACAAGAGGCTTACATTGTGTACTTCCTTGACTACTATATCCGGCCCATGTCTCCTCTCGATTTCCACCAGGAATGATAGGTGGAGCTGACATCGTGCCAGTAGGAGGATTACTGATATTATTGCTGTTAACGGGTTGTCGATTTGAGAAGGTAGGCGGAAGCGGGCGTTGGCTCTGGTCGCCTATCTTGTCGACATAACGATTCGCAGCCACGGACGCTTGAACAGTATGCTCGACAGCGTCCGAGGCAGCATTTTGGACGTGGCCAAGTAGATCTCGGCGCTTCAGCTTATCGTACAATTCTTGTGTTTGCATCTGCTTCCGACTCTTCTCTCGAAGAGCCAGAGCAAGCTCTTCGTTCCTCCGCCTGAGGTTATCTTGGTCAATCTGCATATCTGCGAAAAGTGTTAGATAAATTCTACACGTAATAGTAGTACTTACTTGATAGCTTAGAGTGCAAATTTAAGATTTGGTTTGTTGCATCGTGAGTTATCTGCTCTAGCTGGGAATGCAACACCGAGTATCTGTCCGTCAGGTTTTTGGCTAAGAATCCTTGGTAGACACTGCGGCGTGTCAGTAATAGACATCAGACGATATTAATCTGGCTGACATTTCTTGTGTAGTCTGATATGCCCAGAATCCAAGTGCTCTTCCTGTGCACTCCATTATCACCGTTGGGTTTAGTCCACTGAGTACGCTGGTTTTGTAGTCTTCGGTGGGGTTGAGATTCGTAACGACAACATCATCAGGGTTGGAAAGCTGGGTATCACAGGCAGGGCATATCGGGCGTTGACCATGCGGTTGCTGCACAGAAAGTTGCAATCTATTCGAACAGTCGAGACAGTAAATGTGGCTGTCGAGAATTAGTATCATTAAATATAGAACGACGGTTCGCGGCTTACCTGCAGGTTGTGACCACAGCATGGTCCTTGAGCTCCTTGCGACATTTCAATTCGTTGCAGCGCATCGTGTGCTCCATCTTCGCAAAGTTACCAGCACGCCGGCCAGCAACTTCACCATTTAAAAGCTTGAATTGTCGAAGGTGAAGTGGTTGAGGGTGAAAGAGAGGCGAGAATGTTGTGAACCTTCCCCCGCGACCGCTATTCCCACCCCTCCACCGGGCACGAGCGCCATTCGTCAATTTAAGATTCCTTGTCGGATGGTAGCCGCTGGTCCTTTCCAACATTCTTTTTCGAATAAGCCTCAAAATCAATTACTGGTAAGAGGTCTTGCTAGAGAAGTTCTTCAGCAAAGACTTATACCTTGTAGCAAAGATTATTTGAGCCGAATTGTATTGGGAAACCCACAAATAAAAACTGCTTGCTCACTGCTCAAAACCTAGAAGTCTGCCAGGTTTTTCTTCTCAGCGGGCAGTTGACAGGAGTACAAGTGACAGATATTGAAAGTTTCAGAAGCCAGGTCGCTTTGCCTACTTCTTGCCACTTGATGAGGTCATATACCCTATTCTCGTGCCAGACATATCAGCCCTAAGAGGTGGTTTATATTTGCGTTCCAAATCAGATTGTCTTTGCTATTCGAGCTTTTGCAAGTGTGTCGTTTTTTTATGATACCTTGAGAGCAATCCGCCGATTAGGAATTTACAAAGTTCAAGTGACTACTCACCAAATTAACATGCTCAACAGGTGCTAAAATTTATGGACAGTTATCAAAGCAAAGGCGTGTGCTCTGGGGGATTTCCCGTTGTTACGGGATCTGGATAATCCAAACAAGCACGGAAAACCGATGACCAAAAGTTATCCAATATTGCGCGGGTATATATGATTGAATACCAAAGCAGAGATGGAACATTCTCGCTGTGGCACCGATTCTTTGTCGCAAAAGACCGGATGAGATAATTTTAGTTTAGTTCTTTCCGCATGTATCAGCCCGCTTGGTTATATTAGGCACAAGGAAACTTTTGACTTCGCAGTTGGCAATTGGAGTCTACAAATTGAAGCGAATCCAAGTCAGGCTATGAACTCGCGTTACCTCCTTCCGTAAGTACGCGGGTCGAATTCAATATGTTCATCATATTCCTTACTCATTTGGCTATGCTTCATAAACTCGGCCTGTTGCTGTTTCTTCTACCGTCGCAAGCACTCGCTAGACCAGACTTCAATTATTCAAACCTCATAGTTAAGACCAGCTCCTTACCCTTCCACGGCTTCGTGGGCCCTAAATATCCGACAGTCAGGAAGTTCCTCGGGATAGCATATGCACAACCCCCAATAACCTCTCTCCAGTTCCGGCGGCTGGTAGATAAAGAGCCACAATCGTCAATTGATTGTCGGTGAATTATCATAGGGATAGTGCCGTCTCCACAGCCTCTCGGAGGGCCGCCATCGCTCTTTTCCAATTCTCTCAACTATGCCGCGTCTGGAAATGATATGTACTCCGAGGACTGCCTTTCATAAACATATGGGCCCCATTGCTGTCCTCAAACACGACCATTTCCAAACCTAAAGCAGTCCTGCTCTGGATCTACGGCGGCACCCTGACAACTGGGTGTTCCAGTTTCCTTTGGACAGATGGCACAAATTTAGCAACAGAACACTCGTCTCCTTCAAGTAGGCCCTCTCCCATTTGCGTCCAACCGTAAGTCCAAACTCACCATCACAGCTACCGCCTAGGAATCTTCGGCTGCACCAACGGCCCGGCCTCGCCAGAAGCAACAGCAAACCCGGCTGAAAAGACTAACGCAAGCCGTTGAATAGGTCCACATGAGCATCGCCTCCTCTGGCGGTGATCCCAACCGCATAACTCTCTTCGGCAACCCGCCAATTCTGCCTCAGTCTTAGACTATCCCTCTGCCCACACAGGCGGCCCTCTGCCCAGTGGCTATATTGCTGAGTCTGAAGCTGCATTTATCACTGAAAGAGCTGACCAAACTCACTCCAGTTTCACTTATGTGGCAAGCCAATTGAATAGCTTTTCAACCGGCGGTGGGTAGTCAGACTGCGCTTGCGATTTGCACAGATCTTGCTGAGAAGGGATACATCGCTACAATTATAAGCTATCCCCCCCAATTTCAACCACTTAACTAGACTCACGATGCTTCTAGCCTAGGATCTCCGGAAACAACAACAACAACAACAACAACAACAACAACAACGAATCCGCCTCCCTCCTCCACTCCCCGCAACTCTCACAGCAGGCCCCGATCCAGCTTTGAGGGAAATATTAAGTGATGAGACATTCATCTGTCCATATGATGCGAGAGCACGAGCTCATTATCAAGATCACATGTCCGACCTACTTCCAACTCTGCCTAATCTGGCCATTTCCCCTTTTACTAAATAAACCGTCTTCATCAGTGCCTAAACCTCAACCCCTCTCCCGGCTCCGAAAGTTCCTTCCTTCGTCTGCGGCCAGGAATCACTAAACTCCAATGTCTCCTCCACGCCTGCTAGCATCCCAATGAGTAAGTATATGCAAAATGCGTGAGTTACTTTTGTAGGAGAGTCAGTGGAGGGATTGGAGGGGGTTGGTCGGTTTGGAGGACGGAGAGTGGGAGGTAGTTTGTAAAATTGGGGATGGGGATGGGGATGAGATGGTGATGTTTGGAAGCGATGAGGAGGCTGTGGTGTGCTGTGTGAAATATGGGAATAGCTTTTAAAGAACGTAATTTTTTAGAGGCTTGGGCTTGTTTGTAGGAGGAGGAGCTAAGAGGTGAGTAGAGGGTATTGTCCATAAGCACTAGCATGCTCCGGATGAGATTTTACCTATAAAGAACCAGCTGTTTACAGTGAGTATCAGCGATAATGACAAGTTTCGAGCATCAAAAAAAAGAGACTATTGATCTTCAGAACCATTGAATTCAGCCTAGCTATGGCTTGGCTTCCTTGAGGAGGGGAATAAACTCTTAACTCTATCGTCAAAGGCCAGCCAATTCCCTAAACTCCTATTCCCCCGCCCAACTCCCAAAAATTACCTTGCAACCAAAAGCACCAAGACACACCCAGATCGCTACGAAAACAAAATCACTACACCTATTAATCTGCCGTCTCAAGCAGCAACTTCCACCACCGCCAACCTAGGCCCTTGATATCCCTCCTGCTGCGGCACATCCCACGCCCTTTCCACCACCGGCGCATCATTATGCTGACCATGACATGGACACCCCCCCCCCCCCAGATAAAGCCCCTTCCACACCCCCCTGACAGGCCGGCCCCCAAACCGCTACAACAC
>JAPZPB010000114.1:0-94870 GCA_037952635.1 Bryoglossum gracile | reverse complement strand
TGGAGGGGTATTTATAGGCAAGAGAAAGAGGAATAACTACTATCTATCTAGTATTCACTGCTGTCGAGGTACTCACAACTGCCGAGTATATTCACTAACTTGTCGAGGAAAGCCTGGCAAGTAAAGATGGTAATTGTGGTTTTTTTTAGTGACCAAAATTTGATTATAGCGTTGCAGTAGAAGTATTCTCTTGATCATGCTTTGGGTATTAGAGGGGTATATTCTTACTGTATTATATTGTATGAAGTATGCAACTGTCGCTAACACTAGCAACCATGCATGGAAGGTACAAGACCTATGCGAACCTCAGTCGGGTAATATCTCCAACATGAATTCACGTACTGTACAGTACTGTACTTGTAGATGAGCATAAATGGTTGGGAACGCTAATGCGCTGTCATAAGAACGGTCTTCTACCTTTGACTTGCTGGCTGGACGAAAGCTCCCTCCCGCTGCCGCGAGCTGCTACCCCTCCTTCACCGCAATTTTTTCCTGCCCCTCAACCATCCATAGTCCAAGAGTCCAAGAGTCCAATAGCCCAAGAGCCCGATAGTCTAATTTCAAACCACACATCACATCACCACAGAGCTTCCCCCCAACCACTCCCGCTCCCACTCCCACTCTCCCAGAGGGACGGCAAGGCATCACCATTTGCATACGAAGGTACACCATTGCTTGATGCAGACTGCTTTTAATCCAGTCTTGCAGAGTAGCGGCACCCGTTTCTCCTCTACCTCTCCTCTCCCTCTCCTCTCCCCCTCCTCTCACCCCTCCTCTCGTTTCAACCCCATCTTTTGTTGCGCAAGCATCTCCCACCTGCAGTCGTGTTGCGACCGCATCGAGTACCGGTCACCTCATTTTCTCTTGGCCGCCCTGGTCTCCTGCTCTACTCGCAGTACTGTGTTCACTCACCTCCCCTCTAACTCCATCTCCATCTCCACCTCCATCCACCTCCATCCACCTCCTCCTCCCACCTCCAACCACCTCCCACTACACCACCACTGGCGATTCAAGATCCAGCTTTACCGCATTTAGCAGCATTACGACTTGCCTTATTCGACCTTGTTTGCTCATCCAATATCCCTCCCTGCTCCCCGGCCACTCGACTCTTGCACCCCCCCCCCCAACCCTAAGCCCAGTACGAACCCGCTATCAAGCCCGACCTGTCGTTCGCCAATCCAACACCGCAGAAGCAAACCCAGCTATCCAGCGCCGCCTTCCGCATCCCAGATTTTTTGCCAATTTGCATATCTCACTACCGCCTCACCTCTTGCCTCCTTCCCCTCCTCCTCCTTTCTCTCTTCACGATGACCGGCCAGCAATCATCTGTTGCTGTTGCACCTCCACCCTCATCCACCACTACCGCAGACAATGCCACGAGACTCGAGTCCCAGGTAAGCAACTCTAGATCCTTTCTCCTAGTCCCGATCTAGATCTAGATCTAGATCATGATCTATTCTATTCTATACTACAGCTGCTCCTGACTTGATACTTTCTTGTTGAGAAACGTCCTAACGTACAATCAATCCTCAATAGTCCTCCTCCTCTTGTAAGTCAAGATACGCCGAGCATGCCACCACTCTCTAACTCGCCTTCCTCTAGCCGCCAGTGCCTCCGAACTCGCCAGTACAAAGATAAGCCTCCGGGCCGCTCTTCGACAATTCCCTGATTTCCCGATCCCAGGTATTGACTTCGTGGATATTCTTCCTCTCTTCTCCGATCACACCATACATGCCTCTCTTATCCGTGCCCTAGAGTTGCAAGTCCTTCAGTTCAACAATGGTGTCAAGCCAGATGTTGTTGTGGGTCTTGACGCTCGAGGTTTTCTCTTTGGTCCCAGTTTGGCATTGAAGCTTGGTGCTGGGTTTGCCCCGGTCAGAAAGCGTGGAAAGCTACCCGGCCCTACGGAGGAAGCCTCTTTCGAAAAGGAATATGGCCAAGACTTCTTTCAAATCCAGAAGGATGCCGTAAAGAAGGGACAGAGCGTCTTGGTCGTTGACGATATCATTGCTACTGGTAAGACATCTCTTACTTTCACTTTCACTGCCGACCTGATAAGTGGCATTCCCTACTCGGGCGATTTTTCAAAATTCTGGAGATGCTCATGTGATTGGCCCCCCCCAAGTGGTGTTGATTCCGGAATGATTCATCTATTCTCTCATGTTGATGTGGGTCGTCTCTTAAACGAGACCATCTATGCTGTCGATTGGTTACCTCTGCTGAGAAATCTTACTGACTTTGTGTAACAGGCGGCTCTGCTGAGGCAGCCGGCAAGCTCGTTAGACAACTTGGAGGAAACCTAATCGGATTTCTATTTATTCTCGAACTCGACTTCCTTAAGGGCAGGGATAAGCTGGACGCACCAGTTGTTACTCTCCTCTCTGACGACATGAAGGCCAAATAATTTGCCCCTTTGACATGAGATCGGCAGGAAATCTTAGGCGTTATGGGTGGCATTCAACATTAGACTGCGTTGCATTTTGATATCTCATGGGGGTGCATATTAGTGATCTCTAGAGCTGGGTCGTACTTTTATACCTCCGGCGGGGTTTAATTGCAGCCAGCGTAGGTGCTGGGGCGAGATACAATGCATTCAACCGCTAGCTTCTCGGGGCACATAGCAAAATGCATTAAAAGTTCTCCTCTTTCTGGTTCTTCTGATATGGACTTTTAGGCATGGTGTTAGTGGATCTGCAGATGTCTCTAATGAGAGTCAACGCTCAACTTCGACGCTTACTATCTCAGTACATAAGACTTCTATTCTCCCAGTTTTCCATTCCTGGGGCTATTGGGGAAGGGTATGTGGCCCAAGCTCCTCTCTCGCATTCCTCAGCAGAATTGGGATGAATCCGAAGTACATTCAACATTTATCAGGAGTATGCAAGACATCTTCGGTATTTTTCCTACTGAAGAAAGAACGGGATTCTTGAAATTTCATTGTCCCTCAACCATGCTGAAACCTAGCTTGCTTGACTTCCTCTATAAAGCTGTCAGCCGCTCCGTCTCTCTAAATGTTCGCTGTTTGGAATAAGAGAACCTGGCAGCCGCCACCATCCGCACCACCACACATGTTACTCGATATCAGAAAAGATGGTACGATCCCCAATCCCCCAAGGGATACTGTCTCCGAGCTCTGCTGGTCGCCAGGTCAAAACTGTGAGAGCCTTCTCGCAGTTGCCTCCTGGGATAGCAAGATCCAGATCTACAACATCACAAAGGAAGGGATGGGGACCGGAGTTGTAGAACGCGAATTCGGCGGCCCAGTGCTGAGCTGTTGCTGGTCACGAGTTGGTCCTCCATACCTCCTGACAAAGTTTAAGCTCATGTATCCCAGGATGGCATAAAAATCGCCGGCGCAGGCGCAGACAACACTGCTCGAGTGGCCGACGTGGAATCCAGCAATCTCGCTCAAATAGTAGCTATTCATGATCAACCAATTCGGTCCGTTCGATTCTGCAACCCGGTTGGCTCGAGTGGTCCCATGATTGTGACCGGCTCTTGGGATCGCACAGTTAGATACTGGGATCTACGGCAGCAGAGGCACGCAGCACAGATTGATTGCCCTGAGCGGGTGCGGGCAATGGATGTGAGAAATAAGCTACTCGTCATTGCCACGGCTGATAATAGGATCCATACCGTGGATATCAGTCGGAACCCAACGGTCTTCGAGAGTTCGAAAGATAATGAACTTAACGGTCAAGTGAAGGTTGTGACTTGCTTTCCGGACTCGACGGGTTATCTTGTTGGGACCTTGGGAGGACATATCGGAATATATTTTTTGAAAGAACTCCAGGGTGATAGATCGCTGTAAGTTTGCCCCCTCAAAACTCGCCAGATCATATATACTACAATAATTCCCACTAACACCCCGCCCCCAGATCAAACTTCTGCTTCAAAGCCCACCGCACCGTCCCCTCTGGCACCAACCACTACACCTCGTCCATCTACGCCGTCAACTCCATCTCCTTCCACCCAACCCACAGCACGATCTTCGCGACCGGTGGCTCAGACGGCATGTTCACCTACTGGGACAGAAAAGCTAGGTTGAGATTGATGCAGAGTACGGACACGGGGACGCAGGTTACAGCGACGGGGTTTAATAGGGATGGGAGTTTGTTTGCTTATGCATTGGGGTATGATTGGAGTAAGGGATTTGCGGTGAATAGGCCGGATGGAGTGAAGAGCATTAGGGTGCATAAAGTGGTGGAAGGGGAGGTTTTCCCTAGGTAGTGGAGTAGAAGAAGTGAGAGGTCGTGGGTCGAAGATGCTTGGGTGGGGGGACAGGTATGAAGCGAGAGCATTGTAGTTAATAAAAAAATTGAGGAACTACTTGGTAATTTGGATAAGGATTGGAAGTCGATTAGGCCCAGTCATGGAGTATTCATGGTGTTGGGAGTAATCTTAGTTGATATCTCTTGGGATTTGTAGAAGCTCGTGGGTATCTGAAGTCTCGTGAGATATCTTGAATATCTTGAATATTTTGAGTACCCAGATGGCCTAGATATTCTCTAGGTAATACAAAATGTGAAATCTCAAGGGGGCCTCATTGTTATGCTTGTGTTTGCTTTCTTTTCAGGGCGTCCTTAATTTTAGCCTCCTCAATAACTTATAGAACTTGTGACCAATCTATACATCTAATTTTTCGACTTGTCTCTTCATAAGACTACCACCTAGCTTTTCTTGCCAAATCTCAAAAGACAAACATTTATCTGTAAAAGTAGTGAGGCTGCATTTCACCCCCACAAAGTCCTCACTCAGCCTTATCAACGAGGCTGTCGGCCCTTGTGACCCGAAGCACACTAACCACATTGGAGCTTGACAACACCAAGCACAGCTCCCTTCCAACACCCCAAACCATGGCGTCCGAAGCCTCTCGGCCCTTGCTATTGCCCCAGAATCGAAAGCTACGGCATTTGCGTGGCATCTATCTGCGGAATCTCACATTCTCCCGGCCGCGCGGACGCACAATTGATGATGCAGCTCTCAACAAATCCCCCCAGAAGCTCGAAGCTCTGCGCGAACCGCAGCTCCATCACGCGCACTCATCCGGCGATTTACGGCCACCAAAAATCAGGAGGAGGAGCTCGATCTGGGTGAATCAGACGCCGGATGTGAGGCAGAAAAAGCTGGAGGATGTGATTGAGAGTCGGATGGCAGATGTGTTCTTCACGCTTCACTGTAAGGGCCAGGAGGAGCCAATTTATATCAGCGAGGTGGCGGAGAAGGCGATGAACCCGACGTTTCGGTTCTTTGATCTCTCGGCTTTTGGGCCGGCAACTACCAGGTTGGATACGGTGGTTATTAGAGTGTGGGTTAAGAGGCATGATTTTGTGCCTCTTCTTGAAGAGGAGGTTAATCTGCAGTCGCTGCAGTTTATTGAGTCGTTAGAGAATCACTCATTCCCGCCGAATTGTATACTATTCCATCTAGTGGATGGAATCTACACAATCGACCTGTCTACGAAACCTCCGCAGTCAAAAGACGGCCTGTCCTTGCCAACTTCTTCTTACAGTGCTCTCATGCGCCTTTCGAATCTGGATGAGTCGATACAAGACGCTCTTGCTACGAGAGAGGAGCTAGCTTCTCAGATCAACGCTCTGCTATACTCGACACCTATCGATACTTCACCGCAAGCAGAAGAGTCCTCGGCACTGGCAAGCCGGTACCTTACTGCTGAGCGCAAGCTCCTCAAGGCCACTACCCGCCGCAGAGCAGAACTGAAAGCTTCGATAGCTGCCAGAAGC
This sequence comes from Bryoglossum gracile, assembly GCA_037952635.1. Taxonomy (NCBI): domain Eukaryota; kingdom Fungi; phylum Ascomycota; class Leotiomycetes; order Helotiales; family Bryoglossaceae; genus Bryoglossum; species Bryoglossum gracile. The sequence continues at coordinate 89,126 of JAPZPB010000114.1, read as the reverse complement.
AAAGCCATGAAAATGGGAAAAGAAATGCAGGCGAAAGCGCTTGAGGATATTAATAACGCCCAAGATAAGCTCACAAAGTCCAAGGATATGCTTCAGACTGCTACCTTGGATATGCGTGGACAGAGAAGGAGGATATGTGAGGAGTTACTTGCGGTTTTCCCAATAGAACCGACCTCTCAGCCTCTCGTTTTTACAATATGTGGTCTTGAATTACCGAATTCGAGTTTTGGCGATGGTGTGGATGAGGATGTGGTTTCGGCAGCTCTGGGGCATGTCACGCATCTACTACACAACATCCAATACTACCTCTCCACACCACTGCCATATCCTCTGACGCCTCTCGGTTCCCGCTCTCTGATCCATGATCCCATCTCCCAGCTCTCAGATAGCCAGCGGACCTTTCCCTTATACATGAAAGGCACAGTGCGTTTCCGTTTCGACTATGGTGTTTTCCTTCTGAACAAGAACATCGAAGTCATCTGTGAGCACCTAGGTCTCCGAGTTATGGACATCAGACAGACTTTGCCGAATCTGAAATACGTGCTCTACGTGGCTTCAGCTGGTAGTAGCGAGTTACCGGCTAGGAAAGCAGGCGGTGTGAGAGGGTTGATCTCTGGAAGGGGATCAAATCTCGGGAGTGCAGTGGGTAGTCGGAGGGGGAGTGCAGACTCTGGAGTTGGAGTCCAGCAAAGTGAAGCTGTGAGAAGAGCATTAGAGTACGGGGTTGCAGGTGTGAAGGAGCCGGTCAAGATGGCAACGGGGAACGGCAATGGGGTTGGAAGTGGAGTCCTTGGAGCTGGACATATGCATAGCTTGAGGACGAGAGGGTTGCGGGAGAATGTGAGGAGTTAATGTTGATGTAAGACAACGTCGATAGATACGACATGATAGAGGCGTTAGTTTGGAAAGTGGCTGGAGTCTTGTTCCTTCATAAGACCTAAACATAATGCACAATTCACGCACATACCAATCAGTCCAGACACTACGCCTCTTTCTCACTACCTCGTTCGCTCGCGCCATTCCAACTCCCCACCGCTCCGCCCACTCCGCTGTCAACACCCGCCCCTATTTCCAAATCCCCCAAGACAAACACACCAACTCACTTTGACAGCTGTAGCCTCTTTGAAATTCTCCGTTCGACATGCAACAAGCCCTCCAAAATCCCACTCTTTTAGCCACGAATAGCCACAATCAGCGCTCTTCTCTCAACTAGCCCCAGAGTCGTGCCCTAGTGCGTATTTCTGGACCCCGAGTTCTGGGTTCTCAAACCAAATCGGCGATACACCAACAATACTACTGCAGCTATATTACTCTGTCACCCACCATTGAAGCATGCAACAGCTCAAGAACGCGTGCCGGGAAATTAGGTATAGATGAATTGAGTTCCAGGGCTTGAGGCTATCCCCATACCCACTTAGCCTTTTATCCGTTTCGTAAACACAACCGCATTTCTGGCTCGGGCTTCACGCCTCCGCACACAAAGCAGGAGCAGAACCCAGCAAAAATAGCCAAGGAAGTATTTAAAAACGCGAGCTAATGGGAGATTCATCATAGCTTAAGACAATTCCAAACGTGGCTTACTTGCTTGAGCTAGAAAGCTTGGGAGCGCTTCACAGAGCTAGGGCTTAGCCCAGGGATAACGTAAGGAAGAGTAGGCGAGGACCCTGAGAAGAAACAACGATGTGAACCTCACACCCTCGGACTCTTCTCGCCCTCTTCTCGCACTCGCGCTCTTGGCCCTCTAGGGCGTGGCGTTTTGTAGCTAGATGTTCGTGCGCCTCCCTTTCGTGAACCACGTCAACTCAACACCGGATGCCTTTTCCACATGTCAAAACACACCCAGAGAGAGAGAGAGAGCCGGGTCGACGAACGCTAGATCTGCGAGATCGAGAGTAAATAAGATCGTGCTAAGATATCGCGCCGTGGGACCAGCTTCCCGAGCCGGCCGAACACTTACTGTAAGTACCGAGACCTAGCCGTTCGGTCCATTATCTAAGACCTCACTACTGCAGGAAACCGAACTTCGGAGAACTGCAAACTCCTGCAATTTCCTCAAGTACCGAAAATAAAACACATAACATACGTGGCTGGGTGATACGAGGCGCCAGAGAGAAGTGAGCTGCTGATGCGAGCTTGGCTTTGGCGACCTGGGGATTTGGAACGGGAGCTGGGGATTTGAGTACGTATGATAGAGGTGGGGAGAGGGTTCTGTACTGTTTGGAAGAAGAACTACTACTGCACTGTACTTACTGTACTGTCCTTGTGAAATACCAGCCTAGCTGACCGGAGCCTCCATCTCTCCCACTGCTTCTCCTACTCCCTCTCCCTCTCTTTGTTCCTCCTCCTCGCTCTAGTACAGTAGTCTCCAGGACCGAAAATAGCACCGCCCATCCCTCGCCTCATCACCACCGTCGGGATCTCCCTCACCGTGCTCGAAAATCGGGGCCAGAGATCCGAGGTGTGAGCCCGAGTGCAGTAGGTACTGCACTGTACAGTCCTGTACAGTAGTGCTCGAGGCGGGCTGCTCGGGAGATGGCATTTTGGTTCCCCGAGCAGCAGCGATGTGCAACGAAAGGAGAAAACTGAAGGATTCGATCAAGGATGATGAGGTGGGAGGGCGGAAAAGGAAGGAGATGGTGCGTGAGCGGGGGTTGATCAATACTGCACCGGACTGATTCTGGTCGTGATGCGCACGGCCGATCTTAGTGTGGTTGGAAAAGGAGGGTTAGCAGGTGGGCAGTCTGGTATCGGTATTCGGCACTATTCTGGGATTGAGAGCGTTTGGATGTTCACGACAATTGATATCCGAGACACTGGGAGGAGTATTCGAGAGATCTTAGGTATTTGAGAGACTCTGGACGTTCGAGAGGACGAGGATATTCAAGGTCAGGTCGATATTTAAAGTCAATTACAGAATCATAACTTATTCGTGAGTGGTTAACATCTTGCTTGGAAGGGGCTATTTACAATATCAAGGGCTAGCAGTAGGGGCATCTTCAGGCTCAGAAGGATGGGGAGACAAATTGTCAGTTGCACCAGCCAGTCTCTCGCTGGTAGCACTGTGGGAAGATCTGTCTGGCGCGAGACCCTGTCGTTGCGTTCTCAGAGCAGTAGATCATAGGTAGTGATATCTTACTCCGGTCGAGATCTGCGCAGGAGACTTTCAGGGTGTAGGACTAGGCTTGGTGTTAGCAACGAACTATTATTTCTAGAGAGTCTGGATAATCAAGAAGGTTTGAATAGTTACGCAGTTCTGAGTTCTCGGGAAGTTCCGAATAATCGACAGTGTCCGAATAATCAAGGACGTCTGAGTGTTCAAGAGCTCTAGGTATTCGAGCCTGTTTGTATTTTCAAGTAGTTTTGAACGGTCAAGAGGCTCTAGATAATCGGGAGGTTTTGGGTTGGATATTCCAGAATAACATAACAACTCACTTTCCACAAGCCAGGTCTTGAGGTTGTTTTAGACCCGATAGAAGGGTGGCAGCAATCCAGAGAGATCCTCGTAGTCAACGTCCTGGGCGCTACGAAGTTGAGGTTAGCATGTGTTCAACTTCTGGACTCAGACATACACAGGATTAGTAGACGTACGCAGCTTTCATCAGCCTTACAAAGTTAGGCACATCCGAAATTGTGAGCCGGTCTTGTTCCCTGCCATCATAAGGTATTCGCCCACGATTGGGCATTGAGCATTGTGCTTCCAGTGAACGACATAACCCTGCCCGCAATGCACGTTCTCAAGTTCATCTATAATACCGTTAGTCCTTGCTAATTCTAGGCCTATGTGAGTGATAGAGTACTCACAGATGAGGATATTTATGAGTTCCGGATCATTCAACTTATTCGGCTCTGAAACGGCACTGATGACCATTCATGTCGCTGAATCATAGCTTGGCTATATTACAAGTGTGTTGCCCTTCGTTCACGCAGGAGCTCTGATACGCCCTCAATATCATCAAGCCTTGAGTCTTGTAACATCCCAGCTCTTGAAAAGTTGAGAAGTTCTTACAGGAGTGATGCGTTGTGAAGCATTTCCTTGAAGTGGCGACGACCTTTTATCTTGATGTCCAGGAATGACAATGATGTTGGTTGTTGCCGCTTCGGCCAGGCTTTTTATTTTATTTTATCTACAGCAAGGCGCTGTGCCACTTGGTCTTGGGCTGCAGCTCAATGATTTAAAATATGAAGGAAGGGTAGATAGTCTTGATAAAAAGTTTTTCAATTCACTTCCAATGCTATGAACCCGAAAACGCCAGAATTGTTGCCACCATTCATCGACTCGTAAAAACTATTACCCATATACATTCCACTCTATCTAAGTTCATTCGCTTCCTCATCTTGAATTGTTTTTATGAAATAGACTTGAATTTACTCTCATGCCAGCTCGACAGCTCTCGGGAATGGCCATTTCCAAGCACGGATGTAGTCGGGGTCGATGCCATTCTCAAATGCTTGTGCCTGGGCCTGGATCTGGAGATTCAACAACTTCTCTCTGACGCCCGAAGCCTTGTTGTGCAATGTCGGGATACGATCAATTGCATCCATAGCCAGACTGTAACGATCAGTTTGGTTGCGGATGGCCAACTCGAGAGGGGTGTCGATGTTGCCCTTCTCCTTATAACCTCTGACATGTAGGTTGATTTGGCCTGGTCGCTTGTAGGTGAGCCTGTGGACGAGCCATGGGTAGGAGTGGAAGTTGAAGATGATGGGTCGGTCGTTGGTGAAGATCGAGGTCCATTCCCGGTCAGACAAGCCATGGGGATGATCAATAGCGGAGATGAGCTTGAAGAGATCGACGACGTTTACGAATCTGATCTTGAGCTGTGGGAGGTACTCTCTGAGGAGAGCGGTAGCAGCCAATGCTTCGTGGGTTGGGACATCGCCGCAGCAAGCCATGACAACGTCGGGGTCTTCGCCTTGGTCGTTGGAGGCCCAGTCCCAGATTCCAAGACCCTTTGTGCAATGCTCAATGGCCTCATCCATGTCGAGGAATTGAAGATGATCCTGCTTATCGGCGACAATAACGTTGACGTAATTGGTGCTCCGGAGACAATGATCTGTCACGGAGAGCAGACAGTTTCCATCGGGTGGTAGGTAGATTCGGACGACCTCGGGGCTTTTGTTGGCTACCACATCGAGGAACCCAGGATCTTGATGGGTGAAACCGTTGTGATCTTGTCTCCAGACGGTGGCAGTGAGAAGAATGTTGAGCGATGCGACCTTGACACGCCATTCAACTTCATTGCACTTCTCAATCCATTTGCAGTGCTGGTTGACCATGGAGTCAATGATGTGAATGAACGGCTCATAGCTGTTAAGAAGACCGTGGCGACCAGAGAGAACGTAGCCTTCCAACCAGCCTTCGCAAGTATGCTCACTGAGCATCTCCATTACTCGTCCTTCATGGGCAAGATTTCCTCCATCTTCATCTTCCTCAAAGTACTCGCCCATCCAAACCTTCTTTCCAGCCTTGTAGATCTCACCAAGCTTGTTGGACTCAGTCTCATCGGGGCCGAAGACACGGAAGTTGGTCATGTTCTTAGCAACGATATCTCTGAGGAAATTTGCCATATTCGACATGCTGGGAAGATTCGAAATGCCGGGCTCAATGCCGGGCAGAGCATACTTGCGGAAGTCTGGCATATCAAGAGGCTTTCTGACCAGGCCACCATTACCGACTGGGTTGGCACTCATGCGGGCCGTTCCAACCGGTGCAAGTTCCTTCAACTCGGGGATGAGCTTGCCATCGCTACCAAAAACCTCTTCTGGCTTGTAGCCTCTCATCCAATTTTCTAGGATCTTGAGATGCGGGGGGTTGGAAGCAACATCAGGAATTGGGACTTGATGCGAGCGCCAAAAGCCTTCCAGAAGCTTGCCATCGACCTTTCTTGGACCTGACCACCCCTTGGGACTTCTAAGAACAATCATTGGCCAACGTGGGCGGAATGCCTTCTTCGAATCTCTTGCTTGCTTCTGGTATTTTTTGATCTCCAACACACACTTCTCGAGAGTGGCAGCCATAGCTTGATGCATGCTTTCCATGTCACTACCTTCAACAAAGTATGGAGTCCATCCATAGCCAATGAACAAGGCAGTGAGCTCTTCATGACTGATACGCGCAAGGATTGTGGGGTTGTTGATCTTGTATCCATTAAGATGAAGAACTGGAAGAACGGCACCATCGGTAATAGGGTTGAGGAATTTAGTACTGTGCCAACTGGTAGCAAGAGGTCCGGTTTCAGCCTCGCCATCTCCAACCATTGTCAATGTGATTAGATTGGGATGGTCGAAGACGGTACCAAAGGCGTGAGATATTGAGTAACCGAGCTCACCACCTTCGTGGATGCTACCGGGTGTTTCTGGTGTAGCATGGCTACCGACACCACCGGGGAATGAGAACTGCTTGAAGAATCTCCTCATGCCCTCCTCCGTCTCTGACTTGTCGGGATAGACCTCAGAGTAGACACCCTCCAGATAAGATTGTGAGAGAACTGCGGGAGCACCATGTCCAGGGCCGGAGACGAAAAGTGCATCTAAGTGGTATTTTTTAATCAGGCGGTTCATGTGCATCCAAGTGAAAGCCTGGCCGGCATCTGAACCCCAATGGCCGAGCAATCTAGCCTTGAGATCACCGACCTGGAGAGGTTCCTTCAGGAGAGGATTTTTCTTGAGGTAGAGCATGCCAAGGCAAAGATACATGCTGGCACGGAACCAGGCGTCAAGCTTGCGGAGCTCTTCGGCATCGAGTGGCTTTCCGGGCTCAGTCGAGCGAGCAATTCCATAAGGAGAAATGCTCTTCGCCTCAACTTCTTCAGTGGCGGGTGCCATTTTGGGTGGTTTTGGGGGGTGTTGTCGTTGTGATTTCTGGGAAGATCGATTGCGGGGTTGAAAATTGTAAACAAGCCTCAACTTGTATGCGGTTTCTGAAGCTCACTAAAGTTTGAGAGACCTGCGAGGTAGGGTGGTTTGACAATGAGGAGTGAATTGCTTGAATGAACTAAAGAAAGCGAGAGGGGAAGATGGTTTGCCTTATAAATGGAAATAATTGAGGGGCAATAGTTATCAGGTTCACAAAAGGTGGTCTGATGAATAGGCCTGCGCCGCCCTGTGGGCACTAGGCAGTGAGTTCTAGATTTCTCGATGGGAGCCCGATACCACGATTCTTGAAAATGGGGTGATCAGTCAAAGGCATCTATTGACCGGCGGAGCAATTGTGCTGCGTCGCTGCGGTCCTATCCGGAGAAGGGCCTACAGAAAACACGAAGACTGCAACCTGTTACAGTACTGTACAGTACCTGAGTTGAAGGTAATGCCCATTGAGTCCATGATACCAGGTTCTGGCACGTTATTCTTTCACTGGATAGGGCCGACAGCCGAAGGATCTTGATACCGGACGAGAAATAGCTCTGGCTACTTTGTACAAAGGTGCATGTCATTTCGATACGGTCAGTAGAAGCTGTTTGGCTCTGGCTCCCACTGCTCCCAACGGAGGAGGCATTCAGGACGCTGCAGCTGTCCTAGGTTTACTGGGGTCGACACTGAAAGTGGCCTGATATGACGGATGGGCCGTTGAGAGAATACAGTAGACAATCTAGGAACCTGCGGGAATGGCAGGCTTTCGAGAAAAAGATAAATGGCCTGATGTACTTCGTGTGCGGGGTTTTCGACCTGGGAGGAAGTACGAAGTAAACTTTGTGACAAGGTGAGGGAGGTGAGGGAAGTGAGGAAAAGTCTCTTGGTCCCTGAATCTGCTAGTGCCCGCTTCATCCAGGGTTAAATCTGGTCAGGTGATACAGAGTATATCCTCTTTCTATTGCTGCGGTTTTCAAGCAGTGAAAACTTAGGTTTAAGTTGATTTTGAGGCTTTATTCATAGCCAGACGTCAAGGTCCCAAGGTCCAAAAGACCGGGTAACGGGCAGACAAGGGGGATAAGGTAGAAATGCAATGTAGATATAGCTCTCCATTCATCTATATTTCCATTATTTTCTGCTCTCATCTTGAATGCTTCCACTGCCACAAGTAACTAGTAGCACAAAATGACGGATTCATGGACAATTGTTAGTCACGGGAAGCCTATTGCAACCGCCAGTGATAAGCGGCTGGAAGGGATTCAAGAGCTGCGCCTAGACGACAGCCAACTCAGAAAGCTTGAAGGTATGCTCAACCGAGCTTTGCTACTATCTCTCTTTCTCTCTCTACCCCTACTTTCTTAATAAAAAGAGTTAACTAAACGACTCAGAGGCCAGCAGCTCCTGACCTTCCTGGAAAACAACCCTCAAGTCCATCTTCACATCCACCTCCACCAGCCCAAAAGTTTCTCACTCGCCGCCCCCGACGAAGTCCTCGGCCTCCCCTCCTCAAGCCCTGGCTTCTGCCCCAACGCCTAGCTGACTACTAACACGGAGTTAGTCCTAAACCGCCTACTACCGTCCCCTCCGGCTTGAAACGCGCTTCTTACAGTCTCGTCTACGAAGTCTACAGCGCCATTGATTCCTACTACGCAGACTGGGACCCCGAAGTTCCTGTACAGCCCATGTGCGACGATTACCGCTTCGAGCCGTATGTAGCTCCCACGCCTTCGTTTCTGAGAGAGAGAGAGAGAGAGAGAGAGAGAGAGAGAGATGAGCATGTTTGGTTTAAACAGGGATGGGGAAGGAGGTGGTGGCGATGGAGGTTGCAGTGAGGGAAGCATATTAGAGGGCGTTTAATCAGTGAGGGGGACGAGTTTTGCTTAGCGGCGGATGGAAGGACATATTGTTTGATATTGGCAGCTGGGAAGCATCATATTTGAAATGATTAATACTAGGCCACAGTTAGGAGATGATACCGAGACGGCGAGACTTTGCGTGGGGAATGGAAGGGCCTACTTTTAAGACAATTCATGAAAGGAATTGACATTGGTTTGAAAATGTGTTTAGGCCAAGGTTTCTTTCCATACACTTAATTCCTATTTGAAAATATACTTTAAGAAATCTTCGGCACGTGTTTTAGACACAAATTTCAGATGTTATTATTTGATATATATTAGATTCCGTCATTGGCACCCATTATCTAGATACTAATTTTCCCAGAGCTTGATTCCATTCCATTATTCTCAGACCCACGTTCCCAATCTTCTTATTCTAGTTTTCCGAGCGCTCTTCCATCGCTCCATGCATCTCCTGCTGCGCCGGATCTCTCTCAACCTCTGTCTGTCCCGACACTCGATCAAAATGCTCCCCCTCCGGCCCCTGCATCTTCAACTTCTCTCCCTCGCTCCCAACAACCGTATTAACATTCATGACATCAACAAATTTCTCCTTGGGCACGAAGCCATTACTGTCCCACGCATTTCCAACCTTCTCATACATCTCATCGACTTCCTCAAGACTAAGTCCTTTCGTCTCATAAACCATTCCCCAAACGAAGAAAGCGCAGACGAGACAGCATCCACCCCAGAGAAAGAAGATCTTTGCTTGGAGATTCGCATTCCCCTTTCCGGGGTTGACGAGATAGGGTGTTGAGTAGGCGATTGCCCAGTTCAGAAGCCAGTTGCTTGCAGTCGTCATGGAAAGACCCTTGGCACGTACACCGAGAGGGAATATTTCTCCAGTCACGACCCAAGCTACTGGCCCCCAAGTCGAGGCAAAGAAGAAGATATAAATACAGACGAAGGCCACGAGAGATTTCTGAGCAGGTATGTTGACTGAGCCGGGGAAGGCAGTGCCTACTGAAGCGACAATCATTTGCGAGACAAACATTCCGATGGCTCCGGCGAACAAGAGACGACGACGACCCCATGTTTCGACGAGATAGAGGCCGGGGAGGGTGGATGCTACATTAACGGCGGAAGTAATCATGGTCGTTACAAACGGACTCTTAATTCCAGAATTCTTGAAGAATGAGGTGCCGTAATAGAAGATGAAGTTAATTCCAGTGAGCTGTTGTAAACTCTGAAGAAAACAGCCGGTAGCGAGACGCTTGCCGAGAGTGTGCCACGTGAGGAACTGTCTGTAAGAAGAGTCTCCTAAGCTCTTCTCGTGATCGTAGTTTGCTTTGATTTCGGCAAGTTCGTCGGCCAGGTATGGGTCATCAACCTTGAGTCTCCGGAGGCGACCGAGAGATCTGGCTGCTTGCTCGTCTTTGCCGACTTTGATGAGGTAACGCGGGGTCTCTGGTAGGAATATTAGGCCAGTACCTAGAATAAGGGCCCACGCGAATTGAACTGCGATTGGGATTCTATATGAGCCGCTATCAGTGCGGTTGTTGGTGGCGTTGTCGACGACAGCTGCAAGAAGGAGTCCGATTGTGATGGCAAGTTGGTATGCTCCGACTATACTTTATTGGTCCCTTGACTACTTTCATTTTCAATAAAAGAGTACTTACCAATCGTACCACGAATCCATTTTGGAGCAGTCTCTGATTGATAAAGAGGGACTTTCCATATCAGCTAACTGTTCATCTATAAGAACGCCGGGAGCCAGAGTTTAACTCACTCAATGCAGAAATCAGACCGACTCCAAACCCGGCAATCAATCTACCAACGACGAAGAGGGGGATTGCTTTTGAGATGGTCTGCAATATAACACCAATGCAGAAGACCACCAAGGTCGTGATAAGTGCTATCCTTCTTCCTCGGAAATCGGCTAGTGGCGCTGCTGCCAATGCTCCGAAGAAAGTTCCAACAGACAAGATCGAGACAATCAGCGAACTTTGCCCAGCTGTGATACCTGGGCCTCCGGTGGCTGGGTCTATATAGCCGGTTGAGAAAGTTTCTAGCCAATTCGGCATGGCAATAATACCACCAATCGTTCCAGTGTCATATCTACAAACTCATCAGCACCACTCCCAGTACCCAGGGAAAACATCAACATACCCAAAAAGAATACCACCGAACGCAACATACAAACCCACGAAAATGGCTATGACAGAAGAACCCGCGGATCCCTCTGGCTTCATGATCCCAATGGATCTTAAACTAAATCTCGATGTCATTTTGAAGTGTGAATTGGCTTTGAGTCACAAGATGTTGCAGCCAGGACAAGCAGACATTCCTCACTTAAGTACTATTACCCCCTTGAACGTTTGTACATCCGAGGTTATAGTCACGATAATTTGGTGGTGCGGTTTCAAGTGGAAATACCGTGATCGAAAAGTACTAAGCAAAGCTACTTGGATAAATCTCCATAAATACGGCGAGCATCTCCTGATACACGGTCTTCCAGCCAATTGAGTGCTAGAAAATCCGGCAAACACCTCGGGGTGTACGAACATTCAGGGAAGGCAAAAGTATGAAAAACTTCTTCAGAAAGTCGGGAATGACGGGGGTAGAGAGCAACAGCTGTTGCAGCAGACTGCCATATTGTGGCGTGACAGTGCCGAGGAGTATTGGAATAAAATAATAATCGAAATATACAGGGAAAGATGGGGAACCTGGGGAAAATCTCAATTGAGGGTGTTTGATTGGTACGGAGACGTTTTGTGCGCAGCGTGTTCCGTTCATTTGGGTTCTGCTGCTGCAGGAGGGGGAGAGGTTGGAACATGGGCACCAGCTGTGGGGATGGGTTTTCAACATCAGGTGTTAAATTTTCATGACTTCTGACTCAAATTTCGGCGAGGAACGGAAATCGTGGAGAGCTTGAGGCATTGCCGGGTGAGGTGTTGTTGCCTCGAGGTCTAGTCCTCGCCACTGGATTTGTGACGTGATGAAATGGCCCTCATGGTCTGGATTTTTCACCTACCTGCCTATTTTAGCTATTATATATATTTTGATTGTCATATCTCGGTACTATGAGCATTTTCTCGTAGACCTTTGGGCATCGTGATGAGAGACGAGGTTCCAGGCAACACCCTCCTGGGCCACTAGAACCACTTTCAGTTCACCCAATAGCTGAGAGACTGCCTTTTACCAAGCTCCAAACCCCACATCACTATGTATGCGACTCATCCACAATTTACTTCAACTCCTCCTCTAACATTTATTATATTTACAACAAACCATTCTCAAAGAGTTCCCCCTAATTGTTTTTGTCTTTCTGGGTCGCACGTTCATTTCACGTTTTTTCACGTTTTTTTCATGAAAATTGATTTGGAAATTCTTCAGAACCTCGAGGGAATTCGAATGTCCACGCTGTCCACGCTTCATTCCCAATCTCATTATACAGCGATATAATACTTCAACTTATAAAGCCGAATAACCAACCTTTATGTTTTAAGAGGCAGTGGAAGTATTACTCATAGTTGGGTTTGGAAAAATTATATCGAAAGTCAATAGGTGTTCACCAAATATACCGACAATCAACATTCCCAAAAACTGTCGCTACGGTCATTGAAGTTCCTATCAAAAGGAGAAAATTGATTTCTGTTAAGAGGAATAGACTCTTTCGGATATATAAATGACGTAGAGTATAAAAATCATCCCTTTGTATCTACTTCGTATGTCTTCACCATAACCTAGTCCACAGGAAACCAATTCACTGAAGCGAATCCATACCGGATCTTCAATTTGACCCCTTTTCGCTCACATCCCTCTCGCTTACGACACAACCCCTAACCAATTAGCCTTGCTTAGCGCCAGCTTACAATCTCACGTGAGCTTCTACCAAGTGATTTGGTCGGTTGAGCATATATCCCATCCTCTTGATCAACCAAATACCCCACTAAGATACCCATAAAAAATAAATCTACTATGCCAACTCCTGAAATTACCAGCGGCACCGTCAGTTTCTTAGTCCCCAATCTAGACAAAGAATGTGAGACGTGGTATCAACTTTCGGGCTCCCTCACCTCTCCCCATACCCCGCTAATCGTCATCCATGGCGGTCCTGGCCTTTCTCACGATTATCTGAAATCTATGATTGAGCTTACCACTCTCTACGGAATCCCCGTGATCCTCTACGATCAGATCGGAAACGCACGCAGTACCCATCTCCCGGAGAAAGCAGGCGATGAGACCTTTTGGACTGAGCAACTATTCTGGTTGGAGCTGGAAAACCTCATATCCAAGCTCGGATTAAAAGAATTCGATGTCCTGGGCCAGAGTTGGGGCGGGATGATGGGCTCGACGTGGGCAGGTACCCAACCTAAAGGACTGAGAAAGTTGATCTTGAGCAATGCACCTGCCAATATGCCTGAGTGGATAGCGGCGTATAATAGCTACAGGAAGTTATTGCCAGAAGACGTACAGGCGAAGATTACGGAAGGAGAAGAGAAGAAAGATTGGGATGGAAAGGAGTATGAAGAGGCGATGATGGTGTTTGTTCAGAGGCATTGCTCAAAGATTTTGACGGATGAGTTGGGGGAGAGTTTTGCGTGGGCGAAGAAGGATGGGACTGTTAGCTTGACGATGTGAGTTGAATCTTCTGTTCTAACGGCGCTTAATCCACCTTGGTTCCCCGAAATTTGAGAAATTTTCATAGGCAGAAAATTCTGACGGTATCCCAGGTGCGGCCCCAGTGAGTTCGAAATCACAGGAAGCCTCCGAGACTGGTCTGCAGCTCAAGCTTGCAAGACCATTAATGTGCCTACTCTAGTGATTAATGGGACAGATGAGGGTGCGTCTGATGAAGCTATCAAGTCTTTTTTGGATGGAATCAAGGGCGTGAAATGGGTGAAATTTCACAGGAGTACTCATATGCCCATTTATGAGGAGAAGGAGCTGTTCTTCAAGACAGTTGGAGAATGGTTGCTGGAGAAGTAGAGGTTCGATCTTGGGTTGTACAGTTTTCCCTTTCCTGCTATTTATTAGAAGCCAGTGACTAGGATCATATACTAGCAGACTTGAGAGTAGACCCCGCGCTTGCCAGCGCGCTCTCTATAGTCCTTACTTTGGTGCAGCCATTCAGGTAATTGGGTTCCATCTGAGCAGTGAGGACTTAGAAGCATCTTGAGGTTTCCACGAAATTTTGGGCATTTTTGGCTGTTGGAATCCTTTGAGCCAGCCAGCTAATTTCAAGTAAGTCATGAGTGTAATCTTTCTCGCGATCTCACTTCCTCAAAAGTCCCATTATTATGCACCCCCCATGCTCTATGAGTTCCAGTGACCAAAACTTCGGCGTCTAGGAGCTACATAACCCCGTTAATTCGTACTGTGGGGTTTGTATAGAAATTCTACTACCGATAGTTCACAGTTCCAAAGGCGCAATTCGATAGGTATCACAGCCTATGTATTTCTATGCTATTATAATTGCCATTCCGCAACTCTGCCACTCTGCTCCTCAAATTCTCAATCTTCTGTGCTTCATCCATCTCAGCGTAGAGCTCTTATAATTATCGTGTCACGCGTCGAATCAGCATCTGATTCACGCCGCGCCGGCGACAATATCAATTGCTTCAAGAGTTTTCAGGTAATATTGCTCAGCCTCATCATCATCTCTTTTTGTGTTGCGATATACCCAAACCAATTCCACAATTGTGGCTATATAATTCTTGTGTGAAGGGAGAAGGTTGTCTTGCTTGATTGAGTCTGAGAACCCGTTGGTTAAAGCTTTCGAAAGCTGACTCATGGAAGCCGTTGGCATCACGTTTACTTCTGCTCCCAAGACAGAGGCTTCCAAGCCGTTATGGGTTGTCCCAACGAACATTATGGTGTAGGTTGCTGTGAAAATAGACCAGCGATGCTTGAACTGCCTAGCCATACTTGTATTACAGAATACCAAAGCTAGCTTGGCTAATATCCCCTCGAGGCTATAGAAAATGAAGATAATAGGCCTATTGATCGTATTTGATAGATCGGCTACAAGTGTCTTCTCGCCTGAGAGGATTCGATCGGAACCGCCTTCCCAGAGGATGCCCCAACTTCCGACTTGTATCTATTTGTCGGAATCTGTAGCCGGGGAGACCAGGGGAGCTTCGTATCTGAGACGCGGGTTTCGGATACGATTAAAAGAGCATTCTTTCACCAAAACAAGAAACCAAATTGCTGCCGCTTTTATGCCACTCACCAAATAACTTAGCAAAATTCTCTCGCAATTTACAACTCACACCACAACGAAACCGTAAATTTTTGGGTTTTTGAAAAGAAATCTATAATCAAAATCCTCAAACTTAAAATATTCAATTTTTATTATTAAATATATCGTGCTAAGCTATGTGGTGATATTGCGTATTTAAAACGCTGCGGCGATGGAATTTGCTTCTTAAAAGGGGTACCTGTAGACTTCTCACTTAAATGGCTCGATGAGGGAATTCTCCCTTACAGAAGAGTGCCGTTTTAATCGTGTTGGTAGTTAACTTTAACATTACTTCGCACCGCAACTCATCAACATTGCCGCCGCCGCCGCCGAGCACACTTGTGAGGTTTCTACAGAATCATAAAATGGAGAGCTTCAGTGTATCTCGCGCGGCTGGTGCTGTGCTTGCTGTGATTATCATTCATCGGATCTACGTTCGTTATCAAGCCTATCAGGTAAGTATCGTCAGGAACATCTGGTGATGATGGGGAATTAACGAGATATTGCAAGTAGACCGACAAGCTGTTTGGGGCTCAGCATGGATGTCAACCACCCCCAAGATTGATCAACGAAAAACCACTTGGAATTGATCGCCTTCAGCAGATCTGGGAAGCAAACTCTGATTCGAGATTGATGGAGCTGTTCCTTTGGCATTTCAGACGATGGGGAGACACTTTGGACCAAGTATTCCTCGGCACTCAAGCTTTTGGGACTATTGATCCCTTGAATATCCAGACAGTATTGTCCACGAAATTTGACGGTATGTTGCGACTCGCTGCACATTTACGAAGGGGTCATAAAATCTAAAACACACAGATTGGGGGTTTGGCCCTCGCAGATCAATCACATATCCGTTATTTGGTGACGGGATTTTCACTCAAGAAGGGCTGGCGTGGAAGCATTCTCGGGAGCTTCTTCGTCCCCAGTTCGCGTTCCGGCAGTACCAAGATCTCCAAGTCCTCCAAGAGCCCATCGATGACCTTCTCGATTGTATTTCTAGCGCCCAGTCTAGTGTTGTCGACTTACAGCCACTTTTCTTCCGATTCACGTTGGACACAACCACTGCTCTTTTGTTCGGCAAATCTGTTCGCAGCCTACAGGTAGGAAGTAAAGCGGCCGAGTTCGAGGATGCCTTTAACGTCGCCCAGTCTACGGTTGCTATGAGGTTTAGACTGCTGGATCTGTACTGGCTCATTGATGGAAGAAAATTCAGACGCTCTTGTGAAGTGGTACACAAGTTTACCGACGAGATATTGGAGAAGGCGATGAGTTCTCAAGACGATGGTAATGAAAGAGAGAGCCGATACGTATTCTTAGATGCAGTTGCGCGAGAATATCCAGATCGGACCAGTCTTCGACATCAAATGATGAATATCTTACTCGCTGGCAGAGACACCACAGCCTGTTTGCTGTCCTGGACTTTGTTAGTATCATCCGTAATTGATCCTGAACCTTGCTGATATTTTCACAGTTTTCTTCTAGTTCGACATCCTAATGTCCTGAAGAAGTTGAGGGCAGAAATTACATCTGGGCTGAGCGGAAGTGATTCTGTAACGCGAACCGATCTCAAACGACTGGGATACCTCATGAATGTCCTCAAAGAGAGTAATTTTGCACCCGCTGTTCTAAACCTGCAGCTAAGATTGTGTAGCTCTTCGTCTCTTCCCCTCGGTACCTGTAAACCAACGATGTGCAGTCAGGACGACCATATTACCGACCGGCGGAGGCCCCGACAAAAAGTCGCCAGTTCTTATTAGAAAAGGTCAAGCCTTGGCATATAGCGTCTACTCGCTTCATCGGCGCGCAGATCTATACGGAGATGATGCAGAGGACTTTCGGCCTGAGCGATGGGATGAAGATCTGGTCTTTTCAAGGATGAAGTCACGAAGAATTGGGGATATCTGCCATTCAATGGTGGCCCTAGAATCTGTCTTGGAAGTTAGTCTCTCTATCACTCTGATTTCTTGGCTTTCACTGATGACTAGAAGTGGATTTTGCAATAATGGAGGCAGCCTATGCGGTGGTCCGAATTCTCCAAAGATTTCCCGTGATCAGATTGCCTGCTGATGAAGTGGTGAAGAAAATAGGTAAGGAGCGACAGACCATTACAATTGTTTTATCAGTAGGAGATGGTTGTAAGGTTTGCTTCGAGTAAGATATCATGGAGGCGTTACGATAGTAACGTTGTTGAGGTCTGGTCCATGATACAAGGCTTAAATTATGATCTTATTTCTAGCTTACACTACTCTTGTGGCTCTTCTGGCCTCCTTCTCCCTCTTCTTTTTCAATCAAGTCTTTCAATCTCAGCTCAGCAAATGTACAACTATGCCTTTTAAAACACGCCTGGGCTGGGAATTATTATGCACCAAGCCTTAGAATCCCACAGTGGCCTTAATTTAAGTAGGTCTATAGAAACCGGTTTTTCTCCTGCTCCAGCCTGATAAGGAGAATCCCTAGTCACCTCTTTCGTTTCAATTAGGACACGGTATTCTCCAAATTTAAATGTAATTCCACAGACGCTAAAATTTTTTCCTGAGATCAGTCTAAAAGCCCCTATTGATTCTGATTCCAGAGCACCTAGCGAGAGAATACGCCATGATCGATCGGTCCGTGCTAATGGAAGTCGATAGAAACAGGCCTACGCTTTTGCAAGTGGTCCCGGCCAAGGACAATCACTGCAAAAGGCCAAAGAAACGCTATATAGGTGGTCCTGGCTAGGGAAGTCATACTGTCAAAGCCAAAAAGAAAATGAAGCTATTCGCAAGTTTCAAGAAGTCCACCAGCTTAATAACTAACCTTCTTCTTGAGAATTACAGCGTAGCCTTGTGGGTATTAGGAAGCACACCTGGCTTAGTCCTCTTCCTTAATAAGTCCGCTAATATAGAAGGTAACTCAACGATTTGCGTTTCTTCGGAGCCTTAAACATAAGCTTATTTTCGTCGTCGCTATCGTCGTCTTTCTTCGATTTATAAACGCTTTTAACATGACTTAATTTGCGGCGCTTCTCGCTAGTTTAGTCTCTCTAATTGTTAACAGTTTCATGTGGCTTATAACACTTCTCGCACTTTCGGTACTACTAGAACTGTGGCTTGTCTGTGTATAAGACCGAACTTGCCTTTTTTTCTTAATCCCTTGCTACTTATTGCTTGTATTCCTATAAAACTCTTTGTCTTGACTTTTCTCCTGTAATATTCTTTATAACGCCTTATATTTATACGATCGGCTGGTAATTCGAGTTCTTTTATAGACCGAGAGTAAGACTAGTATAATCGTATATATATTAAGTAAAAGTACTATTATATTTATTATACCGAGCTGCTTAGAAAGATATTTAACTGCTGTAATATAGTTGCCAATATTAACAACCTTCTCGGTCTGTAAAATACTAAGGTTAAAAAGAGTTTAAATATATTAAAAGTCATTATTTAAAGTATAAATGAATTGTAGCCGGGTTATTAATATTTTATAGCTATTGTTAAATTTAAAGCGCTAATACTTAACATGAAGTATAATTTATAGTAAATGCTTTCTCTTTGCCTTTATTATTATAGTATACAGATATCTAAACATGGAATAGCTTGTCTTTTTTTTTTGGCTGGATAGAACGACATATCCCGATCAGTGATATATCTGTATATAGTAGTCGCGATGATTTTAGTTATAGTGTATTTTTAGTCAAAACCCGTTGTTACCTGTTTTCACGCTCCATAAGGATTTTAATCTTTTAAAAGCTGACTAAGAAAATACTGCGCTAAAGGCATAGCCTCGTTCTCGTAGTCGCCTGGAATATATTAACACCTCAATAATGTCAAGCCATCATTTTCATACACGGATTTCTATCAGGTATAATAATCCAAAAGTTTTGACGCGTCGAAATCCCCAGCTAATTTGATATCTAACTCTACCAAATGGCCGATCCCGCGAGTCAAAACTTGCTCCCCTACAACGACGCGGTCCCGTGTAACTCCCAGCCTCATCCCGAGCTGCCCACGACATTTAGATCTCCTCCCTCACCCTCACCACCGCCCCCCAGTCATTCACCATCTTTCCAAAACCCGAGAAGAACAGTTCCCCAAATACCTTTATCCATCAAATTAGAATCATCGGAATCACCAGCCCCCCCAAAACTCAAACGCCTAAACAATGATCTCAACAGCCTCGAGCACTTCTGGCACTATTGGAAATGGGAGACAGCGTCAGGTTTCTTAGTCCTGGCAACTCCATTCATAATTGTTGCTACGATCTTGCCTCACGCAGGAGACCCTCTTCCAGAATGGCCCTTCCGTATTTCCATCAACGCTCTCCTGTCGATATATACAGTGGTCTTCCAAGCCTGTATCGCTTTCATAATTGCATCCTGTATTGGACAGCTCCAATGGACTTGGTTCTCATCTACCCGACCGCTTTACGATCTGGTTCGATATAACAATGCTGGAAACGGCCCTTGGGGGTCATTACAGCTGCTCTGGGCACAACACATTAAGCAGCCGTTGACCGCATTTGGGGCTGTGATATTGATCGCTTCCGTACTCGTTAATCCTTTTACCCAGCTGCTCATTTCGCCGTTCAGTTGCAGCATGCTCCTTCCTACTCAAACCGCAACCTTGCCTCGTACTAATATCTGGTATGGAGAGTTTCTCTCACCAGATGTTCGTCCTATATTAAATACAACATTAGACTCGGTAGTCTACGACCCAGGGAAGTTTATGTCATGGAAATGCGCAACAGGCAACTGCAACTTCACAGAAACTTACGGAACTGTTGGATATTGCAGCGCGTGCGAGGACGTTTCTATGAAGCTCATTTTCGACCAAACGTGTAAGCCAAATAACCAGGGCCCAGCATCCCAAAGTTACGGAATCTGCCCGGATAAGGGGGTTTTAACCTTATCATCAAGCCTAGCCACCCAATTCGCGGGGGTTACCGAGTGGGCTAATATGACTTTCAACTATACGAATAAGATTATGCTTACTGCGAGAGTACAAAAAATCGATTATCGGTTAGCTGATGATGAGTGGAGTACAAGGCCTGGAGTTAAATCCATCATCGTTGCCGGCAAGACGACCGCTTCGGTACAGAAGTCAAACCTCACCGCGGGACAACTTCTTTCGGATTGCGACACTGTAGAAACTCAGGACACGTGGCGCTGTCGAGTATACGGTGCTGCTATTTGTACACTAATGCCCTGTGTAAGACTCTATCAGGGTTCTATCATCAACGGCGAGTTAACCGAGCGCTTGATTTCGACATCTGGCTCGCTCCCTTGGGGCGAAGACAATTCTCTACCGATATACCCGCGAGGTATGCTTGACACCAACTGCACATCACCAGAAGATAATAGCAGACTTCAGAACCTGGGGTACAACGTTAGCAATACTTCCTCGCAATGGCTCCCTATTAGTTCACAGTCTTTTAGTAGGGACCAATCCTTGAGGTCCTCGTTGAAATATCGGAATTGCTTGTATGAGATGGGACAATTAGAAACTAGTATAGAGCAGACGTTAAAGACGGTTCTAGAAGCCGACATATATGCTGGTTCTTCACAGGGGATGTTAGAGCCGTCGATGACGTTCTATGGTCACTTCCGTGGACCGCAGTTATTCCAAGAGATGTTGAACAATGGGAATATGGACTACGAACGGATTGATAGCACATATAGCAATATTTCGGATAGCTTGACAGCATGGATGCGAACGCATGGCAGCGATGGGCCGAGCGATGGGCCTCGTCGAGATGCGATTGGGGAGGTGCTTCAGCTTGCAATTTGTATCCATGTCAGATGGTGGTGGCTTGCGTATCCAGCGGCACTTTCTTTCTTTACTCTTGTTTTGTTGACGTTGGTAGTAATCAACACTGCGAGGCAAAAGACGCCTGTTTGGAAGGCGTCACTGTTGGCTTGGATTTTGCGTGGTCCGGGGGGTTATGGCACAGATGAATCGCTGCAAGGTACGACGGAAGCAATGGATCAGTGTTCCAAGTCAATTACCGTAAGTCTGCTTAAAGGATCTGATCCGCTGATTCAGATGGTCGATGATAAAAATGAAGAGAGAAAAAGGCATTAGGGGTCTTGGGTTTAATAATAGTGTGACAGATGGGGGCGACGTAAGTGCATTTTGGCGACGGTATTGGAGGAAGGAAATATAATCAACGAAGCTCTCGGTGGCGATCTGGTGAATAAATCTGGATTGCTGCTCAGTGACTTATTTTATAGCTTGCCTTTTTACACCTTTTTACAGCTTATCTTCATAGATTAGTTAGTACTCTATGAAATACACAGACTGGTCGTCATGTATATAAATTTGCTTGCGACTTGCAAGATTATTTATTGCTCGTTTCACTGGAAATTGCAAAATATTGCATAAGTACAAAAATTCTTGTCATAACAATTGCCTATCTACGGTATTTCTCTTTGAACGACTAAAGTCAAGGGTCTCGAAAGAATCAGGTTGATAATTTAATTTCAGCAAGCTCACACTACGTATTTTTATGTAACGGTACACAAGCCGCGCCTCTTCGGCGGCAGATACTTCACAAAAACTCATTAGCCTTTGGCAGACATAGTACTTTGCGGAAACTGTTTCATAAACACTGCATTTTCGTCTTTATAGCGTCGTGTCCTCCTACTCTAGCCATGCGTCGTCCAGCACCGGCATTAACGCCAGCACTTCCGCCATTTGGCGCTGACACCGTACCAGCTGTGCCGGGCAGAGGGGAGCATCCAGTCCGCCTAAACCCAGTCCGATTATCGCATCACTTGTCATTACAGTATATACTAAGTAGTGTAAAAGGAAATCCGATAAGTTATGGAGGCAAAAGTCTTGTAAATCTGCGCTTCGTTCCTGTGCAACACGGCGTGCGTCTTTTTTCGACCAATCTCACTAAAAACGCCTCTTATCAAAGAGGCCGAGTGACATGCTGATCGTCCCGCTATCGTATTTCAAAGTTCCGGTGTGCCTCTTCCCAATTCCCCATGACGGTTGAAGATCTTAGCTGCCAGCCGCAGACCTGGACCTCGGTCGACCATTGCAATGGGCTGCTATTGTTAGACAAAGCGGGCAGGGCGCAGGTTGGAGTCAGATCATCAGATCATCAGATTTCTGCCTATGAGTAGTTGCCGTGTCCTGAATTCGACACTGGTGGCTGGCGAGCTGAGTGTGGAGGCAGGATTCGACTGACAAATGCGGGAGATGCGATACGTCCACGTTCGCTTTGAAAGTGAACGTGCGAATTGTCAGAGAGGCGATACGGGTTGAGGTGCATGATCATCTTGGTCTATTTAGGTAATAAAGAGCGAGGTAGGGCCGCTACTTTACCTCTCATTAAGTAGCGGGTGCTGCACTACTGCGAGAATAATCAGCTTACAGCAAGGCTGAGCTCTTGTTCATACTGACATGTGGTGGATTTCACCATCTCTAGTGCGAGGAGATTATTTTTGGTTACGCTGCCTGCCGACTTTCCTGGACTCTCGATGCAGGGCTGAAGATAATCGGAGTAAAGACTGGAGGGTATATGATTTTGATTCAAGCTACAAACAAAGATGAGATAGATCTACCCAACAAACTCCATAAATTCTTAGTGAAGAGTATTATTATTGTATCGTGGCCATCATGGCAGTGTCGTTCCGCCTGTTTCCGTATCTATTCCATCATTCTCCCTGTATTCGTTCGTCGTTCTCTCATATATAAACATTAGAACTAAATCACAAGACCCCTCGCATTGAACTCCGATTCCTAAGAACTAAAGGCACAAAAATAAGCGTGGTTTTTATATTATCACTTTATCAAGTCCCTCAAGCCCTTGAACCGTCCGTAGCTAGGCTTTCAACAATGCCATGGGTTTGGATATCTTTCAAGTGTGTTGAATAGCTTTGCTAAGTTGTATATTGATTATTAATGTCCTATTACTGTACCATCCCAATTATTGTCCGGGACGGCTGTTACCCATACATTATTACCAGCCATATTTCAATTCCACCCATTCTTCCCCTCTCCAAAATTTCTCAATTTCTCAATTTCTGCTCTTATCTTGTCGCCAGCTCACGCATCTTCTCACCGATCTCTCGCATTTTCTCGCCTCCTTCGGTGGCTGCTAGCTGTTACCAGAGCTCCCCATGGGGAAGTTTCGAAGGCGGTTGGTGCCCCGGTCAAGTCCAGCCAGTTTTTAGTGTTACCCGCAGCATTTCCTCGTACTGGAATGCCTTGTGCCTCGCATATTTTGAAGTGCTGATGTGGGATGCTCTGCTGCTGTTGGATCTTATCTGGGGCCTCAACGAAGGTGGCGACGAGTCCGGCCTCAACATGCCATTCAATATGGCAATGGAAGAGCATGATACCGGGGTTGTCCGCAATGAACCGTATGACCAGGTAACCACTGGCGTGCACTTGGATGGTGTCACGACGGATCGGGATTGAAGGGGCATGGATCTCAGACGGGTCGTAAACGGTGTCGGAGGGCGAGCGTGCAATGACTTGGAAATTGTGTCCATGAAGATGCCACGGGTGGTGACCATTGTCTTCATTAATGAGAACGACTTCGATGACATCCCCGTATTTGAGGACGAATGAGTTGCTGTTGGTGCCGTAAATCGCCGGGTTCATCACTACATTCGCGGGAGCAGACATCGCAGTGAATAGGGTAGGAACCTTTTGTGGAACGTAGGTAACATTGTTTACGATTGCACTGGATACCTGTCAGTTTCAGTTTGAAACTAAATGGTTGTAAACCCACCGATTGATTGAGTTATCATCCTCAAAGTCCATGGTGATCATAATCTGGTGGTCGACGTTTCCGAGAGCCTTTTGTCGATCTTGAGGTTCGAGCAAGAAATCGTCAAATGTATCGTAAGTCCTCAAGGGAGTAAGTGGAGGCAGAGGCTTTTTGTCATTATACATGAGGAATCCGTACACATCGGGATCTGATCCTTCAGGGATGTGATCAAACATGCTCTGATCAAGCGTGCTCATGACGAGGAAGTTCTTGTCGGTGCTAGACTTGGTGGTTATGAGAACACCATATCGCTGAGCACTAGTAAGATAGATCTCGTCCACGACCTTTGGTTTCGTATATACACCATCGACTTCGACAATGGTCATATCATGTTGATCAATCTTGAAGTATGAGCCAACAAAAGATCCGATATTGGTGATCCTGAGGAAGTATGTCTTCCCGGGGCGGACTTCAAACTTAACATTTTGAGAATCTTGCAAAACAGCAGAGTCGGGAATCGGCTCAGACCCTCCGCTTAGCTCGTTTAATGCAGACTGGTAGTAATTGATGAGGGTAGGGGCCTGTGTTTGGTACCAGTCGGAGACTGTTATGGGTATTTCTTCGTCATAATGGAACGGCGCTTGTGGGTCGTGGACAATGAAAGACCCTCGAAGCCCATCAATATATTGTCCCTTGTTATGAGAATGGTACCAGTAGGTTCCTGGTTGATTAATCTGTGATATTTGTTAGCAAGAGACTGGCAATGCAAGCGAATAGAGGACATACCACGAAGTCGTAGGTAAAACTTGCTCCGGGGGGGATTGGGCATTGGGTGACCCCAGCTGGGCCATCCATAGCATTTGTTCCGGATTGAAACAAGCCATGGAAATGTATCGATGTAGTTTCGTTCCCCAATTTGTTGTTTACATTAATTATTAGTCTGTCGCCAATATTGACCTAGTAAATGTAAGCAAATATGAGCAAATATTAGCTGGCATGAAGCCGCAAAACTCACATTGATTGTTGGGCAAGGAAAAGCATTGTTAACTCCAATCACAGGCCTCGTAAATCCATCTGGGGCCGCAGAGACCCAGGTTAAATCCCAGTTGTACCTAACAATAGAAGAGAGCCCTGTAGAAGCTAAAGTAAGGAAAGCAAATAAGATTTTTGACAACATCTTGGGGCCGATCTAGTGTAGAACAAAGTGAAGGCCAGTGATGAAAATGAATTATCTCACTGGGGGATCCATAATACTTAAGGTTTTCCAACGTAATCTCAGCTCTCAACAGAGAGATAAGATATCATGCCTGCCTGACTGTTTTCTGAGAACATTGCGGCTGCAGGTGAAAGCTAGCCCTAGCCTAGCGTGGGCTTGAAGACCCCAATCCACAGACCTTTCTCAGGAAAAGTATATACAAGCGTCCCAGAAACATCCGAAGGCGTTGAAGCCCAAAATGGGGGGATCCAACGTTGTGGGGTCTGCCATGCAGAAAGAGGTCTTGAATATCGGCCAAAGAGATGCCGTCTGACCGTATGAGGAGCCAGCCGGAGAATCTTAGAAGTGTTTGGGAAGAAATGAATTCCCTCTGGAGGCTGGGTTCTGGCTCCGACTCGAGGGACAAGCAATGTGAAAGGCGGCACAGCCGATCAGGCAGCCTCGTGCTCAGCAGCAAGTCAAGGCCTAGTGGCTATGTCTTGATCTCTGAAAATTGGACAAGAAAGGAGTGCCTTTGATTTGCCATATGTCAAGCCAACGAATGCTTCAAAGAGGCGTATTCCGAGTGGCCCTCCGTCAGCACAGGTCAGGATGTGTGACTTGAGAGGGCTGAAACTGAACCTGATCGCTCTCAAGCCGCCACATCGTTCAATAAGTTTCTCGTAAACCGGTTATCGTTTATTGATAGCTGACGTGCCAAACGATATCCGGGGAACTGTAGGAACGGTACGAAATAATACGAAATAGGGACAAATGCCAAGGGATGTGTGCAAACGGTAAGACTTACGAAGGTATACAAAGGTGCTTCAGAGACGCTTTGGACTTTTGGCGGGGCAGCGAACTGAGACAGGGAGGACTTCCCGTGTTAAATACAGACTACTCCACGAGTGGAACATTCGGCATGTATTGATGTAGGTTAGCGGATTAAATCCGTTAACTATGATTGGTGTTGTTAAAAACGAGTTCTGAAGATGTGGGTGGACGACGCATCCGAATTCCCTCACCGCCTCGCCTCCCTTTCGAGAAATGGTAATTCTTGCAGAAAGGAAATAAAATCTCGAAACGGTTGTCAATTTTGCATCAACAACAGCTCGTAAGAAAGCGTACGCGAGCTGTCGTCTAAAAGGTAGGGCTGCCACCAATTGCAAACGGTAGCTCGTAGATTTTGTGTATCAACCTTGTGTCTTGGGAACTCCTGAGACTCCTTATCAGATCACTTGATAATAAAAGGGGATGACTATTTCCATAAAATGTTGTGTTTTTGACAACTTCTAGTTTCCTAGATTTGCAGAATAGCGAGCGCATTTTGGGTTCCCGGTCCTCCCCTCGGTCCTCCATCTCCCTCCCTTTCCGTCCCGCTCACAACGCCAAGTCCTCCCCTCCCCTTCCACCCTCCCATCAGCCTCGCGATCATTCCGCCCCGCGCCCATGCTATTCTGTAGCTCCTTACTGTCGTTCGACCGAAGAGCTGCGTGACCGTTTGCTTGTCCGAGTTATCAGCAGAGGGTGCTTCGAGAAGATTCACATCCGACAGATGCAGAAAACAGACTGTTCCGCAGTCTTTGCGCCTCCGTCAAATGCGGGCACTTGAGCCCTGCCATCCATTCTCCACGCAATATCACTGAATACGTGGGATGGTTCACCAGAGCCAGGTTTCCCGCGCTTAAAAGCCATGGTTTTATCTGATGGATGCATTTACCCAGACGCCAAGCTATCAACCATAAACGCAGCCTGCAAGTCTCGCGTAAGAATACATGGTCGAGTGTAAGGTTTGATCTGGAGTTGAAAAAATTGCTTCGGGGATTTCTTTTACACCAGCATGCGGGACTGTAGTAGCAATCGGGGACCACTCCATCGGACGAGCTGAGAAACATCTATTTTTAGCACGGGCAATTGGACCGGGGAGGCGCTTGCATGATCAGTCGTAAGTTGGCTAGAATCAGTCTTGCATATATTGGATGCGAGTTTGTAAAGTACAGTACGAGTCAAATAATCTGCCCGATAAGACGCAGCCACAGAACTGTAGCACACATTGTGAGCAGTGGCCTGACCCTGAAGTCTGGGCCAGCAATCGAGAGGGCTATGAAGCTGCAGAAAAGGCGATGATTCTAAGTACTTACAGATCATCACCTGATCTACTTGAAGTATTGCTCCGCTTTGAGTTGCCTTTCATAGCTCGAAGAATTCCGAGAGTGAGTATCTCTTGTGCTCAAGTCAGTTGAGTAGGACCCTGCATTCGTTGAAAAATATGGAAGAAGTTTACTTTCATGTTTCAAAGCTTTTACTTTCCACTTTTATTTCGTTAGCTGCTGCCTCTTACTCTGTGGTTTTCCGCTCAGGTGGAGCTATGTTGACGTCTCCGTTTCGAATACCACAATTCCTCTGCGTCTGCAGGTCGCTCTGACTATAGAAGTCTTCGGGACTTTTGAAGGCGGCCCACATTTAGAAACTCAACCCCCTATTTATTTGAGGAGAATTCTTTGATAATAGAGCTCCGTTCATTCCCGCTTGAGTACGAGGTGCTTTCTTGATGGAATGATGAAATAGAACCGGAGTTCAAAGCTTGAACATGAAACTGAACGGCCCCGCCATGTGCCTGCTTCTTACTTTCTCAGCTACAGACATATCTGCCCACTTTGATCAAGCCAGAGATAAATTTGAAGTTTCAACTCGCTGGTGGCCCTGCTAAGGGCCAACTTGCATGGAAGGAGTGTATCAGAGTACCTTTCTTCATCTTCTTCATGGAAGCAAAGATATCGAAATATCTATTATCAGGCCCTATTGGAGGTAGTTGCAAAAATTGATTGCGAAGTGGAGTAGTACAGGCTTCCCTCAATACTCAGACCTGCCTACCTACCTACCTGTCACAAAGCTGTATTCTTGTTCCGAAAACATCTGGCCCCCGCTCAAAATGGCTGCCATAGCTACCCACTTCTATTTTCCATGTAGCCAGTTACCACATATTTCCTCATGTAAGTGCTCGCCATTCACCGTGAAGCTAGGGCCTTCCCCGACTGAAGTGTACAGCTGACAGGGAATAATATTCAAGAATTTGCCCCCCACGCCGCTTTTGGATAATACCAGATTTTATATAAAAGCTGGCGAGGGCTCTAACTGCAAGAGCGAGATATATTAAGTAAAGCAGCCAGAATTAGCTGTTACTCTATTATACTATTGGTCAGCTGTTGTCGGAATATGCTAGAAGTAGGCAGTAAATAGCTGGATAAGGTGTAAAATTCGCTAAAACGTGGCGATTCGCGTTTATTATATCCTGTACCTTCATAAGCCTCAGTATTTGGTGACGGAGACGTCTAGTTCGAACCTCCCCTAAAGACATTCTGATAGATCTTTTGTCGTTCTTTGTGTTGAACTACTACATAAACTTCAGCCACACTGGCAATAACTCCTCCCATCTCAATCGCCTCATGGTCCATCAGAAGACTGCCCCTCCACCGACAAGGCTGCAGAAATCATACCACATCACGTCAGCTTAGTTTGGAAAATTACGAATAAGGTCAACCTATTGGCTCTGACGTGTCTCGCATCTGGTCCCCCAGGGAAGAACATGCAAAACATACAGTATATGTCTCAGTCCACACTATTGATAAAGAAGCATGTCCCAGACATACCCACATCCCCTCCAATGCACCGTGTACTTCCTGAATGCGCACTCCAGGTCAAGAAAGGGTTTCTACAAGCCCAACCTTATATCGGCACTGCAAGAGAGCTCACACCTCAAGACAGGAAGATCTCACTAGTCACTAACACCTTTCCTGCAAGGCTACACTCGAGCTGTTGCGAGTTCAGACCATGAGCTCCTCCCCCCCTTTTGCATACGGTGGATGATTTTAATGTTGGAATATTAGGATCGCGAGAAAAACTTCTTTCTCTGAGAGAGTGTGAAAAAAAGCATGTGACAATTATGGCAGCACAGGAGAAGATATGAACAATTCCCCGCTTGAAGAAACCATAGTGCATGATGATGTACTGCTTGCTGTAACATGATATCTCTCATGGACGCGTAACATGTATGATTTCGTGCGTTAGCCATTGGGCTGTCAAGGAAAACCTCAGATTCGCCGCGAGGCGAGCGTGGGAAGAATTCAAAGCCATTGATCGAAGTATGCAAAGAGAGATGGATAACCTCCCGCTTGACAATGCAAGCAAAAAAAAAATCTCGACCTATCCGTTTGACATATGGGCATAGAACGAAGGCTATATTCTATGCTCGTTCCCTAGCAACAGGAAGTTGAATAACTGCCTACTTGAAAACCATGCGATGAAAATTGAAAGAAAATCCTTGACCTGCTGATTCTACCGGGGCATGTGGAATGGATTCATGTCCTACGCTCGCTTTCCTACACGAACTTGTGATGATAAATATACAATCCATTTGGGAAATATACTGCTCTAGCTAGCCTAGGTGCGTCTCGGTCCTCCATGAAGACTCATTTTGCTTCCCTTCTTCCGCACCACTTTAGGAGACTCCTTTTCCGGAACCTTCATCATTTCCAGTTCCTTTGCTTTCTCAATTTCCAACACCACGGACACTTTCGGGGTCGCTGCCGCCGCAAGGACTGAGACCCCTTGTCCAATGATGATTCCAGCATACACAATAGCTACCCCGATAGTGATCAGATCCACGATATGGACAAGCCACCAGATATGCTGAGTTCCCAACCCGCAATTCACAAACTCGAATTTCCATTCCCAGGCCGCTTCATCGAACCAGAGACTCATTAGGCCAGCGTTGCCAGCGAAATCTCCCATCATACTCCGGACTGTGATCTCTCTCAGGCCGGGTACACCAGGCTCGTTGTAGATACCGGTGGACTGGGCTTCTTTCCAGGTTGTGGCTTGCCATTCTTTCTCGGTTGACGAGGATTGGTTGATGTAGTGGTATACATCACACCCTTCATGATCGTGGCCAGTAAGAATGACACCATTACGCCCGAATCCACGGCCTGGAACATCTGGGTTACTACTCATACCAAACACACCCTCCAAGAATCCCTTCGAGGCGTCCAGAGACAAGTGATTCTGTTCTTTTACACCATTGCCGAATTCATTGGTGAAGAAGTCGAAGAATGGCCCATCAACACAAATGCCATCCTTCTTGTGCATTGGAATGTGGGTGAGAACGAGAGTAAAATGTGCAGGGCGAGAAACATCAAGGGAAGTAGTGATTATTCTGTTGAGAAAGTTGTAGGTCTCGTCCTGGAGCTCTTTCACACCAGCTGGGGTATCGAGATTCATGTCGTTCAAGACTACAATCCTTAGCTCTGGCACCTGCTTTTCTTCTCCCTCCTTTACTGTACGATTTCCATTTGCCAGGTATGAGGAGGGGAGCTGGAACCGCAGCTCATAATTCGGTTTCCCGAATACCCTCGTAAATCGTGCCATCCGTTCCTTGGAGATGTCTCCAGCGTATCCAATATCATGATTCCCAGCCACGTTTATGATCCTCTGTTTCCAAGCCGCAGCATCGTCCCCGAGAAGTTTCATATCATCAAAATCCGCAGCTGGCTCTGAAGTAATCTCGTCGGAGACCTTGATTCCACCATTGAACACCCTGTTCCAGAACCTCCAGCCCCTCTGCTGGAATTCCTCTTCATCTATCCACTGACTTCCCACCAAGTCTCCAAGCACCGTAACATGGGTAGGAAGAGTCCACCAGTGGAGCGTACGGTATATGTGCCCCAAGTAATAATCGTTCCCAATGTGATCGAGGCGTTTCCGGTAGACCTCAAGGGCTCCTGGAATATCGTCCAAGTAGAAGTCGATCAAGTCATGTAGACTATGTCGCAGGCGCTGTAACGGATTATGCTTCGTGCCATTGAGTAATAGGGCATCTTTCCAGAACTTAAAGAAGTGCGGGAAGCCCGCAGATTTCACATCCGAAATACTCGAGTCACCCTCCAGCTGCGGATCTCCCAGCGCCAGCAGCCTGAACGGCGCTACCTTCTTCTTATTAGGAACATCGGGAGAGGCGAAAGGGGTATGCTGCCAAAGCGTATGCGAATATGCAGAGTTTTGGGAAACGTCTTCTTCGGGGGACGGAAACGCGCAGAGATGGAATGCTGGGTAAAGGTACAAATACGATGTTAAGCAGAAGGATACTGGCACCAGAATGCTCAGTGCATAACGGAAAAGGAAGACAGGGAACATGTAGAATTCTGCATTGACTGAAATGGAGGATGTGAACAAAGAAAGCGAAAACAAGTTGTGGCTTCAAAAGGGGAGATGGGATGGATATAAATAAATCTGGCGTCGGAGGCACGCGCCGGATTTTAGCCAAGTGCACGTGCCATCAGGGGCATCCCGAAAAGTCTTTGTCGACTTGCTCATCTTTGCTTCTTAACTTTCCGATTCAAGACTGAGCCGAGAATCCAATTTGAGTGTAGAAACCGATACGAGTCAGAACTTTACTCGGGTATTATTCATTCAATTTACAGTAGAAGACTATGAACGCCCCTTTTTAGACCCCTTATCCTTCTTGGACTTTTTATGCGCCTTATCACCCATCTCCTCAGCATAAATCTCAGCAGCTGTTTCTCCCGCCTTTCTTTTCTTCTTATCACTCTTCACAGCGACAACAGGATTCTTGTTTCCGCTCCTTGTAGCATTGAGGACCTGCTTCTCGGCGTCCGCCCAGCCTGCTGCTCCTTCCTCGATCTCGTATCTATACTGAATCAGAATTGAACAGTTTATTAGCGCAGTGGAAGACTTACTTATCTAGAGGTAGTGCATCAATCATTTCTCTTTGCTGCTCTCTCAACGCCTTCATGGCCTCATTTCCACCCTCCTCAAGCTCGTCCTCTAGGTTTTGCTCCAGTGGCACGAACTTGGTATCAATAACCTCATCGTCATGAGCTCCACTTGCGTCTTCGATACTGACGCCGATGATTTCACGAGGTGCCATTGCAGCTTCATGGGCACCAGAAACCAGATCGCCAAAGTGAGCACTCATTTTTCGCATGATCTTGATGAACATTGCTAGTAGTTGGGATGATGGGAGTAATAGTTCTTGTTCAATCGAAGACAAGTCTTTGCACTGCAATCCAACTGCTAAGAGGATTGAGGCTTGAATGCCAGTGAGCTTGATGTCATTCTTCAGCTGCCCGGTGAAGTAAGCCTTGGCAAGGTCGGGAATCAAGTCGAGAATGACATGATAATCGAGCATGTTGTTTGCATAGGACCCGAGACGCTTGAGGTCGAAAGGCGACATCATAGCATCCAAGTCTTGTTTAGTAAATCTGTGATATTCAAAGGCAGTATCTAGTCTTGAGCCTGCATTGGCTGATTCGTCGATGCTTAGTGCCAAAACAGAGGGGAAGTCCTTGAATTGGTATTTGAGCAATTTCAAAAATCTGTTCTGAAAGTCTCGAGAGAATGCTCCAGACCAGGTGATATCCTCGGGATTTCCAAGTGGTCTGATCATGACACAAGTGTGCTCACCTGTCAATTCATTCGGTGTTTGTCGGAGGTAGACTGGAGCAAAGCCAGCCCGCTTCCAAAATCTGTGAAGGGGTTGGGTTAAACCGTAACTAACACCAACATAATCAAGATTATCTGGTTGACGTTCTGAGAGCTTTGAGAAAAGAGGTGGCATCTTCCGAATATCTCTAACTTTGATATCGTCATCTAGTAGCGAGGAATTGGCGAGCTCAGCATCTGTGACTCTGGTGATAGTCTCTTGGACGATCTCGGCATCCTCGGACAGGTTTGCGAATTTGCCTTGGTAGAAGTCGACAAGCAGCTCGAGTGCTTTGCTACCATATCCCATCTGAATGTAATCCGGATTTGTTGCTATGCGAACAACACGAGCACCAGAGAGTCCAGCGAACTCGTCATCCTGGAACTGCTGAGTGACAATCCAAGGAATGAGATCACCAGCAGCTCTCTTACCTCTACTCAAGCTGTTCTGGACACTGGCTTTGCTGATTTGACCCTCAAGGGCAACTTGAATAACACACAATGGCTCTGGCAAGTGCTTGCTATCTTCAGAAATTGGTGGTACAAGGACAAACAATTGATGTGCTGGAGCATCACTCATCAATTGAAGATCATCAGGTGAGTTCTTGTAATGGCTTGCGACATAGAGGGCGACCATTTGTTGCAAGAACTTCTCCGAAACTTCATGGAAAGAAAAGAGGGTATCGCGGTTGACATTAAGAAGTTGACATTGGGATGGATCCGGACATCCTTGGAGAGTATTTAGTCTTGATCGTGGTAGGGTTGCGTCGAGACAGAGCACTGTGTTGAGCCACTTCTCAACAGAATCTCCTTTGGAATAACGGATTGGCTCTGAAAGGGTGACTTCACGCAGAGTGCGGCCTCCAGAGAAGTTACTATCAGCAACCTTCGCGGCCTTTCCTGTTGATCGGTCTGCAACTTCGGTATCTTCTGTACCATTGATCTTAGCAGTTCCTCTTGATTGCTCTCGAAGTTGCTTGATCAATTTTAGGGACAGAGATCTCCCAGTTCCCTCATAACCATTGATGGTGGATGCCATGAACACCAGATAGGGACCCATTAGCTTCCGAACCAAAGGTAAAGGAATTGCTGCTGCCTCATCGATGACCAGAAGTTCGGCTTGGCCCAGAACGTGAGCATCCTGTGGTCTGATATATTGGATAGTCTGGCGATGTTGACGGTGGATATTCACACGAACAATGGCCTTATTGAAATCCGGGTTTGTCGACTGAATGATCGAGTAATCTTCGTGATCTAGATAGCCCAAAGCATCAAATCCCTTGAAGATAAACTCAAATAGAGTCTTCAAGTTTTCAGGGCTTGGAGATGTGATAAAAATGTTGCTATAACCGTGGGCTGCAGCCGCAGCTACTGCAACACCCAGAGCTGCCGATTTTCCTCGTCCTCTTGCTGCGGTAAGAGTAACTGTGCTCCTCAAGGTCTTCTCGGCAATAGCATCCACGAAAGTTAGGAGAGCTTTCGCTTGGTCTACTGTCTTCGCTATAGTTACTAACGAGCCAACAGGCTGTGTGTCTTGCAACGCCTCCTTCATATCGTCTAACTCCTTCTGCGACTCGCTCTTTGGTTCATTCCTATCCGGAGATGGTAAAGCCGTAACATTTTTGCCGCCAGAGATGGGTAACACGTTGAGTTCGTCGTCTATGACTAGACACGACTCACATTTCCCCAAGGACAGAATGAATCTCTCGTTGAATCTGGCTGTGACATCGTCGTGTGCCTCAGTTCGGTACCGGGAGTGGATGTCCATAGAGAGAGTATAGAGTTGCTTCAGACTGGTCATTCCCTTCAAGAGCAGAACCACAAGACCACCCCCTTCAACAGTTTCGATAGTCCTAGCTAGTAAGTTTGGTGTGATGGCCTCAAAGTCCTGCAAAATACACATGCCATAAGTGTTTCCCAAAATCTTATCGGTCTCTTTGTAGTAGGTATATCGGATATTGTGCAGAGAAACGAAAAGCTCAAATGGATCCTCGGTATTTGCTTCTCGAATTCCCCTCTTGATCTCCTTCTTTATCTTATTCTCACGCTTCTTTCGGTGACTAGAAAAGAAATTTTGTTAGCATTTCTCCTTCTAGAGGAGCACTGGAGGCTTTACCTTGTAAATCCAAGAAGCTTGTTCTTGTATGCCCAGAGAACCGACTTGTTTTGCTTCATATCCGTACACGACATGATATAGTGCAATTGAACGATCACATCCTTCGACCGGTCTCCAACCACCACGAAAAAGCTGCGCTTCTTCTCCTGCACTCCATTGTGAATGAGCGCTGGGATGCGCGAGTCGCTAGACCACAGTTAGTTACGGGGTCAAGTTGAGTAGTTGAATGCAGCGGGGTCATCTCCGACTCTGATATGGTGAGTTTTTGGCATATAACTCATGAGCAAGAAGGTCGCGGATTTCAGAAACCTTGCGCTGCCTTCCTCGCAGTTTTTTCCCAGCTCCTTGAAAATTGAGTTTGCAGATCAGTTGCAAGTAGAACATTGGGAGTACTTACACTGCCTTTTTGACCATTTCCTCCTTATTTCAGCACTCCTATCAATTTCAGTGTCCCCTCGATGGTTACATGCGCATTTGTCTCGGAAATATTGATGTTTGTTCAAGTCTCGAGGATTCGATACCCAAGCCTCTCGAACTGTTTTTTTTATCGGGAGCCCCGATTAAGCTAGCGCCCGAGATAAACTACGCCACAAGGCTGAAAGTCAGCCTCGACAGATTTGCCTGCGAATCAATTGTCTTGGAGACTTGGAGTACCGGGTCGGTAACTTGAATTGTGTGTTCTTAGACTCTATTCTCGTTCTAGTGCTTCATCAAGGGTGTGGGCATCCCCCCCAAGATTGGGATGGAAAATATGTTGCCATCTGATGTTAAAATAGCCAAACACAGTAGTGGGATTGATACAATCAGAGTTATTGAATTTCGCAGTCTATAACTAGGTGAGCGATAGATGTTACAAGTCTACGCAAGCTTAATATCGTTAATTTAAGGGATTCTATTGCAGCAGATTGTGCTGTCCGTTGCTTCAATTCAAGGAGCCCCAGTAGTATTACTGAAACAAGCATTTGGTGTGTACTGTAATATGGTCTACATTCTAGACTAAGGCACGACTCTATTGACTGGTATCTTCATAAAGCAAGCAGTTCTAGATTAGCTAAATTTACTGCAAAGATTCAATGACGATGGCCGAGGCACCACCTCCACCATTGCAAATTCCAGCAACACCAATTTTTGCCTTCTGTTCTCTCAAGACGTTGATCAAGGTGGTCACAATTCTGGCACCAGAGCAACCAAGAGGATGTCCAATGGCAACAGCACCACCGTGGATGTTGACCTTGGACTCATCCAAGCCAAGGATCTTCATGTTGGCCAGGGCAACGACTGAGAAAGCCTCGTTGATTTCATAGAAGTCAACGCTTGAGGCATCGACCTTAGCGTGCCTGAGAGCCTTAGGAATAGCGAGAGCTGGAGCTGTCGTAAACTTGCTAGGAGCCTTCTCAGCATCTCCCCATCCAAGAATCTTAGCTAAGGGCTTGAGACCAAGCTCCTTCAGCTTAGCTTCGGAAATGAGAACAACAGCAGAAGCTCCATCGTTGAGAGGCGCGGCGTTTGGTGCAGTGACAGTGCCACCATTGGGCATGAAAGCGGGTCTCATCGCCTTGAGCTTGTCAATATTGAGGTTCTTGACTTCGTCATCCCTCTCAATCTTGATGTTTGGCTTGCCACGTCCTCCGCTGACCTCAACAGGGACAATCTCAGTCCTGAAAATCCCCGCCTCCGTGGCTTTCTGTGCCTTTTGGTATGACTTAATGGCGTATTCGTCTTGTTGATCTCTGGTAAGGGTGTGGTCTGAAGCACACTCCTCCCCAGCCATACCCATATGCTCCTTTTTGCCATATGCATCTGTCAAACCGTCCTTCAAGACACCATCAACCAATACCTGGTCACCGTATTTCGCACCGTTTCGGAGAGTAGGGAGGTAATGAGGGGTGTTGGACATCGACTCAGTTCCACCAGCAACAATGATATCGGCATTACCGGTCATAATGGTTTGGGCCCCAAGAATGATAGCCTTCATGCCAGAGGCACACACCTTGTTGACTGTTGTACAGACAGTCGTCTCGGTCAATCCTCCAGCAATGGCACACTGACGGCAAGGGTTCTGGCCAAGACTACCTCTGTCAGTAAATTGTATTACTGAGGTCACATCTGCTTACTTTGCAGACAAGACATTTCCGAAGAAGACTTCCTCAACATCCTCTGGTTTGATCTCCGGCACGCGCTCAACGGCAGCTATCCTCTTGTTAGTCAAGAAAGCTCAAACTTATGGGCAAAGGACCTCCAACTAACCTTTGATCGCAATACCACCTAATTGAGTAGCACTCAAAGATGAAAGGGAGCTTCTATTGTCAGTATGTCCCTTGGACACAGGCAGAGTAAGCTCACCCAAGGAACGAACCGATGGGGGTCCGAACAGCGGAGACAATGTAGACAGGAGGGATAGAAGACATGATGGAGGTGTTTGGATGGCAGATACAGTACGATTTGAGAATCGGGAGAAGAGTCCAAGTGAATATTTGGCTCGAGAGTGGAATGGAGTTGGAAACTTGAACTCCCAAGGTTGTTCGAGGAGCGAAGAAACCTCCAAAAGCTCGCAGCTCTGGTTTCTTCGCTCTCCGCAGCACGCAAAGCAGCCTTTTCACGTGACTTAAATTTTGAAGGCGGCCGGATTTTTGGGACTTCCTCGGCAAAATTCTTTTTTAAATAAACCTGAATGAAGTTCCTCACCGCTTCGAGCTAAAACTAGGAACCCACATGTTCAGGTGGAAGAAGGTACAGATGCAACAGAGAATGATCACTGATCTTCTAGATTCAAAATAGCGGAATGCGTCTTGGTAAATTGATTGATTTGATTACTGATAGCATACGCCAGTGAACAATGGAAGAATGCTCCCACCTGCTAGTACGAGGGATACCTAGCTGAAAATGAGGGGTTCGCACAGTGCATATATTTACGAGTCTTTGGGGCACCTAGCCTTGAAGAACAATGGTCTTGGTCCCGCAAATCACCTTGAGTGAGGAAAGCTCTTGAACGGCTCTAATTTGCTATTCTACTTAAGCTTTTGCGTGGTATCTAACTGTTCCCAGAAATCCGGTTGTCTTGAATGACTTGGACTAAAACCCAATCTTCTCGAAAATTCAAAGTTACCTAAATTTTCAGAGGTCCAGAAGATCCTAGTTTTTCGAGCAACTGGATTTCCTTAGCTTATTTCAAATTAAAACTCTAAGCTGTCTGGGAGACATTTTTCAATTTTATATCAAAATCACTTGAGCTAATCACGGGGGGCTAAACCTAGTTGTTCTGCAAGGCTGAACTCGACACGTGATAATCCGCGCTAATGAATGTTGACTTGACTTTTCTGATGCATCCAGTCGCCAGAAGGTTGGGCTAGGTTGACTAGAGTCGCATTTCCAACCTCGACCCCAAGAATTTCCCTCTGCACATCGCCTGAGATGGATGACCTCTACGACGAGTAAATATCCCTCTCCCCCAGCAATTGGCGCAAGACTAACCTATAAAACAGGTTTGGAAACTTCATTGGTGAAGCTGAAGAGTCCGAGGACGACAGTCAACATGGGGTGGATGCCGGGGCATATGTATATGATGAGGATTATCCAGAAGAGGCGCCTGAAGCTACGGGGCAGGAGTTGATGGAGATAGATGGTGAGTTTGCGGCTCCTTAGAAATTTACAGCGCTAACTTGCTGCAGAGGATGGACCGTCGAATGCTGTTATCTTGCACGAAGACAAGCAATACTACCCTACGGCGCAACAGGTATATGGACAGGATGTGGAGACTATGGTACAGGAGGAAGATGCCCAGCCTCTCACGCAACCAATCATTGCGCCCGTGGAGCGGAAGAAGTTTACAATCCAGGAAGCAGATCTTCCCCCTGTGTTCTTCGAACGCAGTTTTATGAT
Organism: Bryoglossum gracile; assembly: GCA_037952635.1. Taxonomy (NCBI): domain Eukaryota; kingdom Fungi; phylum Ascomycota; class Leotiomycetes; order Helotiales; family Bryoglossaceae; genus Bryoglossum; species Bryoglossum gracile. The sequence goes on along the minus strand of JAPZPB010000114.1, from coordinate 50,805 downwards.
GGATCTCATGAACTTCCCAGACCAGATTCGAAATGTGGCCTTTGCAGGACATCTTCATCATGGAAAGACAGCGCTTATGGATATGTTGGTTCTCGAGACACACGACATCACCGATCGATTAGAGAAGAAGACTGGAAAGAAGAGAGACGAGCAACTAAGATATACCGATGTACACGTTCTGGAGAGGGAAAGAGGGATTTCGATAAAGACTGCGCCCATGAGCTTAGTTCTCCAAAGCACACAAGGAAAATCGCACCTACTAAATATCCTAGACACCCCCGGCCATGTTAACTTTGTCGATGAGGTTGCCTCATCACTACGTCTCGTTGATGGTGTAGTTCTGGTTGTCGATGTTGTTGAGGGTGTACAGGTCAATACGGAGCAGATCATCAAACATGCAGTCTTGGAGGGTCTTCCCCTCACCCTTGTGGTGAACAAGATGGACCGGTTGATTCTGGAGCTCAAACTCCCCCCGAACGACGCCTATTTCAAGCTCAAGCATGTTATTGAAGAAGTCAACACCATGATCGAGAATACGCTACCTGGACAAGGCGAGAAGAGAAGACTTAGTCCTGAAAAGGGCAATGTCTTATTTGCTTGCAGTAGCATGGGATGGTGTTTTACGTTACAGTCATTTGCTAAGATGTACGCCGATAGCTACCCCCCGAAAACTAAGAGCTCTTCTGGGATCAACGCTCAAGAATTTGGCCGGAGATTGTGGGGCGATATCTTTTACAATTCCAGAAAACGTTCCTTCACTCGGAAGCCGATCGAGGAGAGGGCTAAGCGTTGTTTTGTTCACTTCATTCTTGAGCCAATATACAAGCTGTATTCTCATACAATCAGTGAGAGCCCCGAAGATCTCAAAGAGACTCTCGCAACTCTCGGCATCTCACTCAAGCCATCCCAGTTTAGGGCCGATGCAAAAGTGTTGCTGAAACTCGTCTGTGAGCAATTCTTCGGGCCGTCAAATGGGTTTGTTGATATGATCGTCGAGCACATCCCTTCTCCGGTGGAAGCAGCTGAAGCCAAGATCCAGCGCTACTACACTGGACCCCTAGACACTAAGGCGGTTCAAGCCATGAAAGAGTGTGACCAGGATGGTCCTTTGATCATTCAGATCACAAAGTTGTTCAATACTAGTGATGCTACCGGCTTCCATTCCTTTGGGCGGGTAATGAGTGGAACTGCACGACCTGGGACCCAGGTTAGAGTTCTGGGCGAGGGTTATTCGATAGATGACGAGGAGGATATGAGCATGGCGACAATATCAGACGTCTGGATCGCTGAGACTCGGTACAACATCCCGACTGATGGCGTTCCAGCGGGCAACTGGGTACTCCTTGGTGGTGTGGACAACTCGATCGTCAAATCAGCGACAGTAGTTCCACCAGTCCTACCTGATGATGAGGACGCCTACATCTTCAAGCCCATTACACATTTCACCGAGTCCGTCTTCAAAGTCGCCGTGGAACCTATCAACCCGTCAGAACTTCCCAAGATGCTAGATGGTCTCAGAAAAATCAATAAGAGCTACCCTCTTATAACCACCAAAGTCGAGGAATCAGGAGAGCATGTAGTTCTCGGCACGGGAGAGCTGTACATGGATTGTGTTCTGCATGACCTCCGACGGCTGTACGCCGAGATGGAGATTAAGGTGTCCGACCCTGTTACAAGATTTTGTGAAACTGTGGTCGAGACTTCGGCTATTAAGTGTTACGCCCAGACACCAAACAAGAAGAACAAGATCACGATGGTTGCTGAGCCATTGGATCAGGGTATTGCAGAAGACATTGAGAGCGGGAAAGTCAGCATCAGAAGTCCCACCCGTGTCATCGGCAAATTCTTCGAGGAGAATTATGGATGGGATCTCCTGGCTTCTAGAAGCATTTGGGCATTTGGACCCGATGACCTGGGACCCAACATCTTACAAGATGATACTTTGCCGTCAGAGGTGAGTTGATATTACTCTCTGCGAGCGCAGAACACTCGGTCAATTTTAGTGCTAACCATTGACAGGTGGATAAAAAACAATTACTCAGCGTGAAGGATACAATTCGCCAAGGGTTCAGTTGGGCCACACGAGAAGGCCCGTTGTGCGAAGAACGTAAGCAGTAGCCCCCAATCCCCAGCTTCCCCAGCCCCTTCAAGAGAACCTCAGATGTTGCCTTCAACTCTGTCTTGCAATTCGCGAGAAGCGGTGAAGTTGATCTGGGCGCTTTTCATTGGCTGGTATAGGGCCGACATGAGCTGTTTCTGACCACCCTTGTAGCAATCCGCAACAGCAAGTTTAAAATCATGGACGTTACATTGGCTCCCGAAGCGATATTCCGGGGAGGTGGTCAAATCATTCCCACTTCCCGACGCGCCTGCTACTCCTCTTTCTTGATGGCTTCCCCACGACTAATGGAACCAGTGTACTCATGCTCGATGACTGGACCTGCCGATTCAGTCACTTCGTTGTACACTGTTCTGGCTCGTCGAAGAGGGCACGTCTTATCTGATGGTCCAATTGCCGGCACACCGCTGTACCGTGTCAGTGGCCTCATTCCTGTCATCGATTCCTTCGGCTTCGAAACAGATCTCCGCATTCACACTCAAGGTCAGGCCACCGTCAGCCTGGTTTTCGATCGGTGGAGCATCGTCCCTGGCGATCCACTGGATAAGGATGTAATCTTGAGACCGTTGGAGCCCGCGAATGCACAGGCGACAGCCCGTGATTTCGTCCTAAAGACGAGGAGAAGAAAAGGTTTGAGTGAGGATGTTAGCGTGGCAAAATTCCTTGAGCCGGAACTATTCTCCAGTCTCAAGGAATCAGGCTTATTAGAAGGCTGAACTAAAATCAGCAAGACTAAAAGAAAACTGGTAGACAAGAATCAGCTTGGAGTTGGATGGACGGCATGACAAACTCGATCTCGAGCATTTCTGGCGTTTAGTTGTGGCATGTGTATCATAGCTCTCAAAAGTCAAAGTCAAAGTCTAATACCAATGATCGACCGTCGTTGGAGAGCCATTGCATATGGCCCATGTGGCCTCAGTACTTTGCAACCAGCGGTACCAAATGCAACTTTAGAACGCAAGCAACAGCACCGTCCACCAAGTGTCGATATCTGGCCCCTTTATGCATGAATACGGACTCGCCGCCTTACCTCAGCACTTGAAGGTATATTGCAGCAAGTACCTCGAAGTACCCTCATACATGATATCCCATGGCTAGCTCAAATACATGCAAACTGTAATAACATACGTTGAAAGTAGAACGAATTCCCATCATAATAACCGATCCGAAGGCTCGGGATTTTCGATATTACAGCACGGGCAACTCAAAACGTGAGATATAGGGTGCGGCCGCAGCCTTAATTGTGAGCTCTTAAGACTCCTATTGTTAGGGTTCCTTTCAAGGAAATGAAACAAAATGCAGCTGCACTCCAGGGACGCGTCATAACCGCATTCTACAATGAGATTAAGCACACGGTACGAAGGTACTGAGTTTCCAGGGTTCCAGCAGCACGTGGAAAATACGCTATTGAAACCTTGATGATTGAAGTATGATTGACTCGAGGAGCTTGAATCGTTGACTGGTGGCTTTTGTGGCGAATTGTGTTTAACTCAGCAGGGGAAGTGGAGGGAGGTAGGTACTGTATGGATGGTTAGCTTTCGATGTTTCTCGGCTTGGGAAAGTCGTGCCGAATGAGAGTGAACTCGATGGGTTGTCGCGAGTGAAGATCCCTGGTGACTGAGATATAGTTTGTGGAGTATAGGTGGGGGATGCGCCTGCTAAGTACTTGTATTTATCGTGACTTTAAGCAGGGAGGGATCACGTAATGAACAGTGAGACCCTGAAATCACCGAGGCTCGCCTGTTCATCTGTTCTTGGCAGTTGTAAAGTGGACGACAGGAGAAGGAAAACCGAATCATTTTCCACCGAAAGGACCAGTTTGGGGGAGAGTTTGTCCGTGTAAGCTCTGGTAGAGTCGCAATTGGTCGGTGATTGGTGATTGGCAGGCAACCTGGCAAAGCATGCAACGAATCACTGGTGACTTGGTGCAGAAGGCGTGGGAAGCAGGGTTGAAGTTTCTTTTGGGAGACCGCACGAGGGGAAGTCGTTTTTGGGCTTGGAGACGAGATGCTAGATGCTGAGAGGGGTCGTCATGGCAAGGGTCTGACTTGGAGAAGAGCAAGTGGTCCTGATACGGCGCCGCTGGGTTTATGACTTAGGGCAAAGATGGGGACCTCCGCTGGAGTTTCTTGGCTTTGCCAGTACAGTTAGTTGGAAGGGGATGACGGAAGTGTCTTTTGCGGTTGTGGCGATCTCGATGGCGAGAAGGCGGGAGTGCCAAGGATGTGATTCAAAAGCAGTTGAAGCTGCAGACAGCAGGGTTCAAAGCACATGGCTGGAACGAAACGACTGGTCTGCAGATGGAGATTGCCGTAGACCAGGTTACCAGCGACTGCTCACATCTTAGCACCAACTAGTTTTCAACTGGGGTAAAAAAAAAAGGCACGAGCTGCAGAATCACACGTGACCCATAGGAGAGATCCACAGAGCCTCAAGGCCGTGTCGTTGAACACTCCGATTCATTTTATATAGTCCTGCCAGGGAATGTTCGCGGGCTAAGCAAGCAAATGAGGTCGTTTATGTACAGAGGCGAAAAGTAATTGAGTCGCTGATCAGGCTATGTCCTTGATGACAGGTGCCATCATCTTATTGATAATGTTCATGAGACTTGTGTTCTCCATAGCGGCAGCAACACGCTCCTTGTCGGCCAACTGCTTGTTAACTTCGTCTGCTTGAGCATGGGTGCCCTCCTTTATCCTTACTTCAACGCGATAACTTGGGGGTAAAGCTTGTTCCAAGCGGACACGGACGCCAAGGCCAATGACAGTAGCAAGGGAGCAATGAGTGATGGTTGGCGTAAGCTCGACGAGGACCTTTGAAAGGGCAGCGAGATCGGTTGGGTCAGAGGCGGGAACCAAATGGACATCTTGAAGCTTAACAACCCCAAGCTGTGCCAGTGATGAAGGGTGTTCGGGGTCGACAAGCGGGCCAACGAGATCTATGAAACGTTAGTTGTCACATCGCCAGAAGCAACAATCTGGTCGTTCCATTTTGCCAACACTACACGGAGCCAAATATAGAAGCCACCAAGGTCGTGAGCTGAACCAGTTATAGATATTCTCTAGAACCCATGGCTGAAACGATTAATGGAAAATAATACTCGTGTTGCCGGAAAGTTTGAAATCTGGAGTTCAAACAAGGGGTGAGCAGTTGGATCATCTGGTGGTCTTATTCACAAGGACCCGTTTTCAGACTTTCTGGCAACACGAGTAGCCTCTGGGTAGCTCTATGTGCATTTGAACTCAGACGAGGTGGGCTAAAGTCGCAACTGCAACCATTGATAATTTTCAGGAAGCAAGGGGCGAAGGAAGTACTGCGGATCTGACAAGAAGTAGGAGGGTGAGATTTTGGACTACACACCGTATATTTCTTGTTCGTCAATAGGTTGAATATCATCAGAGTCTGTGTCCGATACATCCGATGTGTAGATTTGATTCATCCCCCATGGCTTGGAGTTGTATAGATCGAATAGCGGACCTTTTGACTCCTTTTCCTGACGTTGAAATCTAAAGGGAGCCATCTGAGAGTCGCTCAAAATGGTGGGATTTTCATTTTCTAACATGACGAAGGAGAAGGCGGGGGCGGATCAGAGGAGCGGCTTGGAGCACTTCGCAGGTGAGTGTAGTATATCGTTTCGCAGATGAAGGGGGTATCTTGTGCTAAATTACGCCTCGATTCGGAGAGTGAAAAATGCCCGGGCACTTGTGTTCTGTAGTGGTTGTTAATGGACGTAGTTGAATAGAGTTTATTATATCTCATTTCTCGCAGATGTCGATGTCGATACCGATAAACTCTAGTTTACCCCACCATCCGCTTAGTCATCCAAACAGACCACAGCCTTGTCCTCTATTTCAAAGCATTCATCCATCCTGTTATTTGCAGAGTCTTCATTCCTGTACGCACTGCGAGTATTTTGAAATCCAATGTACAGTACGGGATTCGAAATGTTTTTATTGCTTGCTATAGCTAGGAACACCTGCTTGCTCTTCAGCCTTGCCCATTCGGCCTTGTTGTCCACAATCTCAAATGCAAGGGATCTTCTTTCCATTTACGAAATAACCGATCAGATCTAACGACGTGTTTCGATTGTACCAAGCTTTCTCTGTTAGAAGCAAACTCAATCCCAATTTATACCGGGCTTTGCTAACTATATCTCAAACGAGTGTCTGCTTTTCCTACCTGAGTTTCCGTACCCAGACCCGGTTGTCTGCTTCGTCAAGAGTTATCAAACATCCACAGAGGACGGGGGAAACAATCTTTAGAGCCTCATAAGTCTCCATCGATGACAGTTCAAATACGGTTGCTTGATCTTCAGCTCTGATAACGAGGCGCCTGCCTGGCATCTTGGCAGCGACATCGGGTCTGGAGACTTGGGACTTGAATACTGTACCCGGCCATCAACCCCTCCAGAGCTGATCAGTGTACAGTACGAAGGTATTGATCTCTCGTTCTGTGAGACTGTTCCTGCTTTACAGATTTCTCTGGTTTCTCAGCTGATGTCAACTTCCCAAATAGCTTCCATTCGGTTCCAAACTCTTCCAATCTTGTATTTGAAATGAATGAATGGCCTAAGTACCTCCCTCCGTAAATCTCACAATGTCTCAATATGTCATCATTGCGCTACAAGGAGAAAATCTCATTTGTCCCTGTACAGACTACCAAAACGATCCGAGTTAGAAGTTAAAGTAGCCTTCCCGTACTAACTTTAAAATAAGATCATGAACGGTTTGATACCGATCAAGTTAGAGGATTGTCCGATTTCCCGGCAACACAAAATTAATGTAAGGTGGTAGCGGTTCAGCGGCTCACCTGATCAAAAGCCCGTCAAATTGGGAATCTAGGGAATCATCATCTAAATGAAAAGGGGTCCTGTACATTATATAAACTATTGGATGATAGTGTTGATCTGTGGAAGCTTTCCGTGGCGGACTGCTGCATGCAGCCCGCAGTAATAATGCGATCCGCTTCCTGCCGTGATGAGCCCGTACCGTACTGTACCACCACCGAATGAGCCCCTTTATGCATGGAACGATGGCAATTGTTCTCCCGCTGGAACAATCCCTGCTCGGTGGGGTGGGAAAACTAGATACCATGCAGTTTTGAGATGGAATCTTTCAAGGAGATTGTACCTTAGTGAACTTCATGCAAAGTGTTGAGTGATGCGTGGGGTAACCTTTGCGATACGGCGGCGATACCCTGGCGTAGTAAGGAACGAGGAGATTTCTATGATTGATAAACATTTGCTACGGTCCTGTCCTGGGAAATGTCATGGCCAATGTGTCAATGATCGACATTCTATCTTCAGGGACTTGCTTGGATGAAAGAGATTTGAACTTTCCGTCCAGGTTGCGAGCTGAGATGTAGCTGCTCGTTCAGGCCAAGTCATGTTGGCCGTTGAGCTTGCGGTTTTTTAAAAGGTCAGTACCACAGTATTTCCACTCGAATAGGGGAATACAACTGATGAACTGAGACACCAGACAAGTTGTGATCATGGAGAAAGCAGCGGGGACATGGTCTGCCAGAGCGCTGGGGTGTATCTGGTGGTCTTCAATATTAAGTTGTGGACGCGAAAAGTGGCACAAAGTGATAAGGTTGGACTCGTTGGATAGTCAGTTACTATCTTCCAGGATTCCAAACTCGCTTTGAATGTCGGAATCCGGGAATCATCTTGATCCCTCCAGCACGTTCGATATGCCGCTTACGGGTACGAAGTACAGGACGGATGTCATGCTGCTGGAGATTCGGTCAGGGGAAGCAAACGTGTTTCCGGGATGCAAAAAGCCGTTGCTCCTTGACAGGCTCTGGAGTCCGCAGACTCTCCTGGAGAGCCCGAAGGCTGTCTCAAACTTCTGTGGCTCTGTGTTCTATGCTGTGTATTCTGTGAAGGCGGTTGACCAGCCATTTGTCGTCATGATAGCTTCTTCTGCTCAGCGGCGGACTGGACTGGACTAGACTGGACTGTACAGTACGAGTCGTGCTGCATCTTAGTCGGCCTTTTATTTGCCTTTTCTGGATGGTGCGCTTTGGCTGGCGAGCAGCACACCAGACAAGTTGGAGTGCTTCGAGTGCTTCGAGTGCTTGGGATGCGCAAAACACTGCTTGGGGAGAGCAAGATCGCCTCTCCTTACGTACAGTAGTGACATGGCCTACCCAGACTAGTGCAAACTTGATGGCTCATATTGACACCAGCTCTCCCTCTAGGCTGTTTTGGGCAGCTTGAACTGGCTCCAGATGTTTCAGTCCGTATTTTCATGCGCACGTCAAGAAGTCTCTCAGGAGTCAAAACTGCTGCTTCGTCTAGTACAGTACTAATTGCACCGTGTTGCACTTCAGGCTCCGAGTGGTGACTAGTGACACTAGTGACGCATACTAACTGCTAGCATTGACAGCGGCAAGGCTGCGCGTTAGTCGACAGCGACCATGCGGAGTATTATTACGGCCTGTACCTTCGTATAACCCCATCTTATTCCTTCGAACCACATCACTTCTATGCAGACAGCTGCGACATCAAGGACGACTTCACTTGCTGCAAGTCTGCGGTCTGTTGCGACAACATCAATAACTCGCTGGCTGTTTCAGCCCTGCCCACCGAGTCGACAATTCCAGAACCTCCAGGAGTCCAGGTACCGTACTGTTTTGGACGTGTTCTTCCGAGTGATAACGTGCGAGAGATCGCCCATCTAAAACATCTCGAAATAGCATCCCGATCTCCAACGCTTCCGAGTCCCTTGGCCTGTCGAGACCTGCTTTCGTCCAATGTGCGGGCGGGCATGGAAACGGAGCAATACTGTATCAGGAACATAGGCACATCCATCATTGCTATCTCTGCAGTTATTCGCCTTGGTTAGGAGTTGCATAAAGTAAGCCACACACACACACACACTCGCCTTCCAGTCCTTGGACGCGGGGATATCTTCAGCCACCGCTGCCACACAACTTCTCTGCCCGCCGCTGGGCTGCCTGCCTGCTGCCTCTCACATCCTCGGTATCGCCCCTCCAGGAAGCCAGAAGGAACTTACCATCGCACGTGAAGGACTTCTGCAGCAGGACACATGCCGCCAGCACCCAGCAACAACCCTAGCCTGTCAGTGCCAACCCAGAGTCTCCGGAGTCCGTACTTCGTACTCCCACTGCCCACTCACTGCCTTACAGGGATGCTGTGCTGATGAGGGACCTGGCGAAACTCTTGAAATCTTTACAGTACCTCCGTACTTGAATTATTACTGTACTATTCAGCTTTTGAAAAGAGGGGCGATATAACGTCTGTATCCCGGCCATTTGCGACAGGGAACAAGATACCGCTCTCCTCCCACTAGCCGTTTCCACTAGGAGAGTTGACACCACCTAGGGTCCCTTGGACCTTTCTTCTACAACACACAACCGTCCTGCGGCAAGAAGTTGGGAATCTTGAAGTCCATAACCATACTGTAGCCCAGGGTCCTTTCCTCTTGATGCCCTGAACCTGAAGGCTGAAGCTCGTCCCTGGCAGCAGCACAGTACAGCACCATCGGTCAAACAGCCCCAGCCCCAGCCCGCCATATCCCGCCGCAAGCGCCTCTCTCTCTCCGCCGTACTGCTACCCAGTGTCTGGTTCCTGGTGTGGGATTCGATACATTCTTCCACCGAACCCAGTAGCAATCAAATAGGCCGTTTGAGCGGGTAAGCTTGCTCGCTCGCGGCTTGAAATCAACCAACCCTCTTGTCTTGTGTACCTATGCAAATCTAGGAGAATTTGGTATCACCAATCTACCCACTCATTCCAAAATAAAGGTATGCCCTGATCGCATTATGCGGTTCTCGTACCCCAACTCCAAGTTCATTCCTTCCAGATTAATTAGTACGGCGAGTCGTGGCATTGCTAAGAAAATATCAGTGCACATAAAATCCTTTAGAAACAAAGTCTTCGGAATCTTCCCGGGGCTTTAAAGTTAACTTCATCACCATCTTCCCACCGGACCACTGTTTATCTCTTCACTCAATCCGAGAAGATCCCCCTCGGTTCGCAGCACGGAACTCGTCCTAATAGAGCACTTTGCGCTCTGAGTTGTGAAGTCTAATCAGCCTGACACTAGAGAGCAATCGACTCTCTGCAGCACCATCCACTTGATCGCACAATGTCTGGAGACCCAGGAATTCGGAGACTACTCCCACAAAGTTCCCAGATGCAGAGCTTCTCGTTCGCCCCAAGTAACTTTGGGCAAAGGGAAAACCAAAAGAGTGCGTTTGTCTTTCTCCCAGGTTATTATACAATTCTAATTGGGATCTAGACTATGTCTTTGTCGATGAGCACAACCGACATAAACGGTTGAAGGGTATGTTTCTTGCAGGTTTGTATAGTATAGATACTGATGGTGCATAGTAATGAGAGCTTGTGAGGGGTGTCGGAGACGAAAGATCAAGTGTGATGCGGCAACGACTAATACCTGGCCATGTTCTGCTTGTATCCGACTGAAGTTACACTGTGTTCCCCCGACTGTTAGCTATGATCGCGATTTCCCGCCCAATCCTCAGGGTTTTGAGCAGGAGAGAGTCGGGTATGAGAGTGGAGGAAGTGTTGACGACGAGTATCACCAGCAAGTGTCGATGCAACATCAGTTAGGAGGACCACACAAGAACATTCCCCCAATTTATACTCAGCAGGTTCCATATGATCCCGTGGGCGTTTACCAGCCAAGTCCTTATGGCGAACCATCCTCCGGACATACCCAGGCTTCGATGCATTATGGAAGCATGCAAACTCCAGTCAGTGTGATCGACCAACACCAGCACTATCCTCCGCAGGCAGTATTCTCAACGCCTCCACTTGCCCAGCAAAATTCGCACGCAGAATCCCCAGAGATATACGAGCAAGACCAGTATGGGCAGCAGAATTTGGCAGATTTACTGGGCGAATTACGAATGAACGAAGCCGGAACTGGTAGGGATATAACCCTAGATGTGGAAGATATTTTTCTAATCCTGAATAGCGCCTTACTTAAATAATAAGTCAAAAACGAAGACATTACTGGAGGAGCCGGCATTTGAGGAACTTGATGAATATAAGCACTCGCTACCGCCTTCCCTTTCCGGACCAGATCTCAAAGTCAGAATACCACCCGAGTTGATGCCAGATGATGAGACATGTCTGCACTACTTCGACATGTACTTCATGAATGTACACGCGTATGTTCCGGTTTTGAACAAGGCACTTTTCTATCAACAATGGCACACTAATAGAGAATCGATTTCACCTCTTATTTTGGAAGCGATCTTCGCAATAGCCGGGAGACTAGCTGATGAACCTGCTCAAGGTCTTCAATGGCTAGCTCTCGCTTCAAGTGAGTCAGCGCTATTTGCATTCGTTCAAGATAAACTAACTATCAGTAGAACATGCTGATTCGTTTATGGATACCCCACGATTGAGTACTCTCCAGGCAATGCTCATTGTTCTGAAAGCCCGAGAGTCAGCGCCAAAGAGAGGCTACTACTTCCGATCGTGGATGACGGTTGTTGCATGCGTGCAAATGGCAAAGGATCTTGGCTTGGATGAGCATTTTGAGGAGCATAAAGCCGGACGGCCTTGTGGATCAGAGCACGCTGATTGCATTACCAAAAATCGGATATGGCAAACTATTTTTGTGTGCGAGCTAATGATCGGTTCTCCCCAAGGTTTGCCAAACCCTTCACATGAGAGGAAGCTCAGCTGATATTATACAGGGCGTACTGATTTGTCAGTGGATATGGAGAGCTTAGATCTAAGCATACCTCGACCTGGCATCGGAAATGACGATGCAGAGTATCAAAATACCCGCAATTTTACCTATTTCTCTCGCGTCGTTCGGAACGTTCGGAGGATGAACAATGTTTATTCTCGGATTAGGAAGAAGAAGGAGTGGGGTATTGATCCAGAGTTTGTCCAGTTGAACCCATCTTTTGAGTCTTGGATGAATGATCTACCGGGCGACTTGCAGATTACATTCCCTCCGGATGGATCCCCGCCATGGTTACCCTCCCATTTTATTGGGAACCTGCATTCGTACTACTACCTCAGTATAATTATGCTGCATCGACCCCAACTTACATTCATGGAGCCAACTGGCATGGATGGAGGCTGGAAACACCACATGATGATCTGCTACTCTTCCGCAAAGCTTCTTTGCAGGCTACAAGAGGCGATTTTGCAGTCTTTTGGGATGACGGGTCTTCTGTGCATGCAGAGAGGGATTAACTTCACCATATACTGTGTTCTGACTTGCACGGTCCTCCACTTGGTACGTATGGTGCTTGGGGTGAGTAACTCTACTGATCTTAATACTAATCAAAACAGGTTGCTCTCACCTCTCCAGATCCAGATCTTAATTCAGATGCTCGCGAGTACTTCACCAGACATATGAGGATACTTGAGAAATGCTCTGGCTCGTGGCCAATGCCCGATATGCAACAACAAATTGACGCTCTTCGCGAAGCCTTCTCTGCTGACACTAGGAAGCCATTTGTGCTTAAGTCAAGTTTCCCTTATGGCAGTCCAGGAGCACCGGTTCACCACACTCCTCCCCGACCAGGAGTACAATACCGCCAAGGAAGCACACACGGGCACCACGGTGTAGAGCAACAGCCACATGCCCCCCAACAAGTCAGTTATGCAAACCACCCTATTTCACCGCCTATTTCAGCCGGAGGTGTGGACACGAAGAGTGACTCTCCTGCTGTACAGTCTCTGGTTATGATGGCCACCGGGAACCGCGGCCCCCACGCAGCTATTCAATCAGGTGTTCCTATGACCGACCCATCTTCATGGAACCCCTCTCGGATTTTTGAGTAAGCTCTCATCCCTCACTTTACTACCTAGTTAGAACTCCAGTGCTGACATGGATAACAGCCAATGGAACACCACATTTGGTACGAACCCTGCTCAAAGCACCTCTGCACCCCAAGCACCCCCTCTAAAACTTGTCTCTGTTTCAGGTGCACAAGAAATCCCGACGCTCCCCGAGATGCAAACCCTGCCCAACGCGACGCTTCCCCCCGGGTCCCAGCCGATGGCGCCCCAACAGTATTCGGGGGCGCCGATACCGTCATTCGTGAGTCCGAGCATGTGGCAAGAGAGCGTGGCGAGCGTGTATGAAGGTGGTCTGAAGAGACATTCGAATTGGGATTATGAAGGGGAAATGGCGGCTAAGAGGCCGAGATAATATAACATAGAGCATGAGCGATGATTTGATGACTATAAGGCATTAAGAATGAGGCACAGTACTGAGGTCGGGGCTATAGGCACGATACAATTGATGGTCTACGACAAGAGGTTTTGGGACGACTGGACGAGACGACGGACCATTAGACGAACGTCGACAAGCGGACAAGAGCCGAAAATCTCTCAAATTCGGGATGAAAGAGCCGAAGTGCTTCCGGATATAAATCCCTCACTGGGATGATGTGATTAGGTGATACGATTCGTGAAGAAGTACACAGAAAGGAAGATGTTATGGAGGAAAAAGGAGGGCAAAAGGAGGGAGGATAGCATTTTGGGTGGGGGGTTTGCTCTCTAGCATGAAGGACGGACTCAGGCACATTATATTTTCCGACTTCCACCAACCATACCCGCCAATTTTCCTCACAAACGACAAAAGACAACAACGATCTTCAAAAGTTATTTCATTTACCAGATACTCAGCATCTTCAGAGAGGCAAGGCAGATGAAATACGTTGGCCAAAGTCACACATGCATGGAGAAGCGGATATAGGTTCTCTCATTCTTTCTCTTATAGGGTTGTATTACTAGAAGGGGATGGGACTCGCATTATATATGTACAAAATGGATCTCATTACTTGCTTCATTACCCTTTCCATCCTACCCATTTCCGCTATTTACAAGTCTCCTTTAGTAAAGCGTGATCAGTATACCCCATCCTTCGCACCGCAATCTGCATACTATCCAGCACCCTCTTCTTTGCGCTATCTGCAGAACCATTACCCCCATCCCTAACCTCCATCCCTATGAAAGCTCCATGCGTGCTGCTAAACTCATGCCCCTTAATTACCTCCCACATCCCCATTATCTCATCCGGACCCAATGGGATCATATTCGGGATACTCCACATAAACGAATAAGTAGTCATTCCTTTCGGCCTATCCTCCCCTTTCCCTCTCACACCAGGACCCAGACTCCAATCACCCAGTCCAGCAGGTGTGGTCACCAGACTATCTGCTATCAGCAGTCTGCCCATTGTTAGAAGAACCAAGGAGCCGGGGAAGTGACCGCCGGTTTTGAGAGCAAGGATGTCAGTTCCAAGGAGGAGGGCAGTTTTGGTTTGCTTAAGGAATCTTCGTGCATTTTCGGAATCAACTCGGCTTAACCACCGTTTGTCCTCTGCTGCCAAGTAGATGGGACATTTAAACGTTTGAGCCCATTCCAGATGCGTGGTATAGTAATGTGGGTGGGAAATCACTATAGCTTTGAGTCCACCTTGACCGCTGATCCAATCCTTCGTTTTCTCATCCAAAAACGTAATCAGATCCCAGAGGACATTTCCACTGGGGGTTTTGATGAAGATAGCTCGCTGCCCAATTGCGAACTTGGGCTCGGTATGAATACACCAAAAGCGATCATCATCAGCGACCAATTTGTAGAACTTATTCTTGTGTCCCTCTTGCTGGAGAGTAGCAAGAGTAGTGAAGGCTTGCCCAGTAGGGGGGACGAATTGCCGGGGGTCGTCGCAAATGGGACAATTGGTTCTGATAGAGCGGCTGGTGTCGTCGAATTGGGTGCCGCAGGCAGTGCAGATGAGGTTGTTTTCTGTGTTTTGGGACATGACTTTTGTTGTGTTGCAATGGAGAGCTGTGCAAGCGTAGCGAGGATTAAGGTCCTAGATATCGAAGGTGGGGTTGAGGAGCGGGGCATATCCCATGTAGGACAATTTATATGTTCAACGGAGGAAGCATTAAACGGTTTGAGTATGATCATGAGTAAGATTTGATTACGATGACAAAAGGTGCCTGATTATAACTTATACTTGTATCTGATCTAAGCAAACCCATCCACAGTAGGATCTGGGGAAGTAGACACTCAGGACCTGACTTTGCCCAATGCGGAAGGTACAGACGATCATCTTCCGCCGCTGCTATGCGGGGCGGGATAAGGGCGAGCCACCCCACTACATAAAGCTTGCTGTTTCCCAAACCTTTGATGTGTATATAGGTTTTTGAAATTCCCTCCCTTACTGATTTGCCAAAGTTCAAATCTAATACCTCAGGATTTCCAAACAATATGGTTTACCCACTAGACTATTTCCAACACCGTCGAGACTGGTAGCTACCCCCCATTCCCCGCTACCTCGCAACCCCAGTCGTTCATGCTCTAAAAGAAAGCATTGTCTAACATCCTCCTAGCAAATCCAAGAAAGCAGAACGGGCGCAGAGAATACAAGATCTGACGAGCTATCATGGAGACTTCACAACATCCGAACGAGCAGTGCTATTGAAGCCAATTGAAGAGCTAGTCCAAGATGTGCACAAGCAAGTCCTGCAACCAATAGATATCCTCAAGGCCTACGGAAAAGCCGCTCTCAAAGCCCACACCAAAACCAACTGCCTAACGGAAGTCATGATATCTTCTTCCGAAGGCTGGGTCTCAGACGGCAGCATAAACCTTAAAGGGCCCCTAGCAGGCATTCCCATAAGTTTGAAGGACTCGATTGTGGTAGGCGGTTATGATACGAGTGTGGGATACAGCAGTAATGTTGGGAATAAAGGAGAGAAGGATGGGACAATGGTGCGAATTCTCAAGGATGCGGGCGCGGTCCCGTATGTGAAGACAAATTTGCCGGTTACGTTGTTGAGTTTTGAGAGTACGAACGATGTTTGGGGCCGGTGCACGAATCCTCATAACTCAAAATACTCTCCTGGAGGATCAACGGGTGGAGAAAGTGCGTTGTTGGCTGCGGGAGGTGGGAGGATTGGCATTGGTTCTGGTGAGTTTCTCGGTTGTTTAAGATGTGCTAAATTGATGGGATGATTTAGATGTTGCTGGCAGTGTGAGGGTGCCGGCACACTTTTCTGGTATTTACAGTCTGAGATGCTCGACCGGAAGATGGCCCAAAAATGGGATGGTTACCTCTATGCCAGGCCAGGAAGGTATTCCAAGTGTTTTCAGTCCCATGACTAGAACGTTGGGAGACCTTTCTTACTTCACTAAGTCGATGATTGGCATGAAGCCTTGGAAGTACGACCACTCAGTCCACCCCATTCCTTGGAGAGAAGACATTGCCAAAGAATATAAGGAGAAAACCAAATTTAGAGTCGGTGTCCTGCGAACAGACGGTGTTGTAGACCCTTCTCCCGCCTGCGCTAGAGCTGTCGATGAAGTCGTTGCTGCCCTGATTAGGGAAGGCCACGAGGTTGTTGATGTAACTCCACCCTCGCCCTACGAGGCTCTCTATATTGCCTCTCAGCTTCTCAACGCTGATGGCTGCAAGACCTTCAAATCCTTCTTCCGAACAGGAGAATGGGAAGATACTGGAGCCAAGCAGATGAGCTGGTACATGTCTCTCCCGTCACCCTTCAAGTACGTATACTACTTATGGGTCAAATACGTGAGGGGGGATGAAGTCTGGGCTGGTCTGATCAAGGATTGGAAGGAGAAGAGTTCTTATGAACAATGGAAGTTTGTGGCCAAGAGAGAGGCGTACAAGGCTAAGTTTCATGACTGGTGGGAGCAAGAGGCCAAAATCGACTTCATGATCACACCTCCCAATGCTACGCCCGCAGTTCCTCACGATGGAATGCACGACGCTGTTTCTTCTTGTGGTTATACTTTTCTATTTAACCTCGTGAGCCCCTCCTCCCTCCTCCCCTCTGCAAAACAGTGACTAACCTCCCCAGCTCGACTACACCTGCGGCATAATGCCCATAACCCACGTCGAAAAATCGCTAGACCAGCTTCCCTCAAGCTTTTTGATCAAGAAACTGAACGGGGTAGCTCAGGGCGCATACAAACACTACAATGCGACAGCCATGCATGGTCTTCCGGTTGCGGTACAGGTTGTGGGGCAGAGATTGGAGGAGGAGAAGGTGTTGGCTTGTATGCAGAGGATTGAGGATGCGTTGGGGGAGGAGAGGTATCGGTTATTGGAAATTGATTAAAGTTGGGAAAAGGGGATTTGTTGCCTGTCGACTGCGAGGTCCCTCGCCTATAATAGCTACCCTCGGGAACGCGATCCTAACAACCAACTCGTATATAGCGGAGGGAGATAGCTGATATCCTTGAATTTATGATGTAAAAAAGTAGTCCGTGAGGATGATGCTTGTGTAATTGACCATTGTTGACAAATATGGTTGGATAACAGTCTCGCTTCACAAAAAGGGGGTGACTCAACACCCTTGACCCTTCTTGGTAGCGGAATCGGACATAAACCCCTCATTCTGATCTATCGTTCTTACTTCAGTCCTATTACTTTGTATCTGATATCCATCCAAGAATCTAATCCAAGTAGAAGTGTAGCGTGCTATGGAGCTCCGAGACCGGAGAGGAGATGATATCTCCGCCTCTCCATGCGTTCCTCGCTTACTAACTGACCTCAACTACCTCAACTACATCAGATATAAAACCTGAGACTTCTCTAGCACTCCCCTCATCAATCACATCCAAACTTTCATTCCTGACAAATTATCACTGAACTTCAGTCTAAAATCTAAAATGGCAGACTCTAAAAACTCAGTCGATCATTGGTCCTCAGCGGTAAGTTCAGAGTGGGATAAATGGCCCCATTCATCGCACAATGAGCTGAGACTGACATTAAATAGGCATACCAGAACTCAGCTTCCTTTGTGCCAAAACTAGCAACAGTAGTGCTGGAGTACTTGGATGTCCAGAAGGATGATCATATTTTAGATATTGGTTGTGGTGGTGAGTTCTTTTTGATTCCGGGCTTAAGAGATCGAGTTGTGAGAAGAAGCAGAGAGATATAATCAACTAATGCTTTAATTCTCCTACCTATAATCTTATACCCATCCTGTTACATCTGCTCTCAACTGCCAAATCTATTCTCGGCTCTTCTTTCCCGTCTCCTCTCATCTGCTCTACTTTCATATTGCCTCTTTAACCAAACCTCCCAACTAACATCCACACAGACGGAATTCTGAACCTCAAAATTGCCGAAACTCTCTCCAGGGGAATTGGACACGTTCATGGTCTCGACAGCTCAGAATCCATGATCACAACCTCAAAAGCATCAGCAGCAGCCTCCCCTACCGCCTCCAAAGTTTGCACATTCGAAGTCGGCGACGCCGTTTCCCTCCCTCCTTCCCTTCTCACTGGCTCTTTTGACAAAGTATTCTCCAACGCTGCCATGCACTGGATTCTCCGCCCCGAATGTACTCGAGAAACTTTTTTTGAAGGAGTGAAGAAGACACTCAAACCTGGAGGCAAATTTATCTTCGAAATGGGAGGTATGGGCAACGTAGCGGAAATGCGCACCGCCATCCTCTCCGTCGTAGGCCGACGCATCGGCATGTCAACAGCGCGTAAAGTTGATCCTTGGTTCTTCCCTGATGAGATCTGGATGCGTGATATGTTGGCCAGGGCTGGGGGATGGGAGGTAGAGAAGCTGGAGAGGGTTTGGAGACCTACGCGCGCGGATGAGGGTGGGATTGGGGGGTGGGTGAGGTTGATGGGGAAGCAGTTTTTTGATGCTGTGGAAGTTGAGAAAGGCGAGGAAGAGAGAGAAGCTTGCGAGAAGGAGGTTGGCGAGCTGTTGAAGAGTGTGTGTAGGAGTCCAGGTGGTGGAGATTGGATTGGGTATGTGAGGCTGAGGGCTGTTATTAGGAAGATGTAGGAACGGAGCTGGATGTAGAGGTGTAGCTTCTTGATACAACCTAAATGCCAGCAGACTTCTGGCCTTTTCATTGTATTAAAATCCAAGCAACAATTTTATCCAGACGAGTCTTGCCAGAACTACTATATTTTCTGACCTCGCCCTCACTATTAGATGGCATATATATAGCCGAATAAGTTGCGCATGCCGTTATGTAGTGGGTGGTGACTGTCATGTTTTGCAGTTTTTTATTTCGCAGCTGTTGTTGCGTCGTGAGGCTTTTGATGTTCAATTTGGCAGTTTGGGCTACGTGATGGGGCTTACCTTACTGGCCCCATCCATATTCCATTACTTGATCAGCCGTATCCCCCTACTCATGCAAAGAGCAGGCTCATCGTCTACAGGAATTGACACCAGTGTAACATAAATCCCGGTAAATATCTAGACTTCTAAGAGCATCGAATGAAACGAGTTATCACTCTCCCAAGTATGCACTATGCAGAGCAATTTGGAGATGAGCGCAGGTTCAGATATCATAATCAGTTGGGTTTTTGGATCAGGCTTCTTAACCAAGAATGAGTTTCAATCCCAAAACTTCACAAAACTTCAACAATTGGCCTCAAGGTAAGAAGGAGAATTGGGTATGATTGAGAGCTTACAGTATTCTGGAAACGGAGTGATAATTTTCAGATAAACTGCAAGGAGATATGAGGGAGTGTGGTAGACAGAAAGTGTAGCAGCGGCAAATCAAACCCTCGCCTAAAACATCCTGGGGGTCTGAGATAATCAAGTGCTTAGACTTAATCAAAGTAGCTTAATTATTGAAGTTGTTTTGAGCATTCAATAGATTTGAGTATTCAGGTGTGCCTCTCTTCTCTCCGCTGAGAGCCTGCCTAGTTTGGATAACTCAAAACAGTCCCGATAATTCAGGGCCTCTTGAAGTTTCAACCGAGCTGGAATTTCGAAGCCTGGTTAATTACTCAAGCTCTTCTGATTACTGAATCAGAGGAGATATTCCACTAGGTCTTGAATATTCAATTGAGGTCGAGAACTATGAGGCAGTTTTTTCGCGCCCCAGGGAGTGGTTTCGCGGTACTAGTGGATGGCGGACCTTATCATAGTGGCTCGCTTATGACCCACTTTTACCTGGCTTAGCGACCGCACTGCTGATTTCCTGGAAATTTCAACCTCGCGACAGCATCCTAGAATTTCACGAAGTACGCACCCATCTTTGAATCTCCCATACATTTCAAGTACCTACCGACAAGATGGCAAAGATCTCGTAAGTCAGCCTCTGTTACGATTATGCGGGTTCTAGACATGCAATTGCGGTCTGCGATGTGCATTGGAACATTTTGAGAACTTCAGAATAGAAGGCTGACAATGAATGAATGAATAGGCGTGGTGCCCCCGGTGGCAAACTTAAGATGACCCTCGGTCTCCCAGTGTATGTTCTCCTCGATACGAATATTCCTGCAAATTTCGAAAGGCGCATACGGATTGAAAGATGTACTTACAAGCCAGGATCCTGGCTAATGGAAGGATAGTGGTGCCGTCATGAACTGCTGCGACAACAGCGGAGCCCGTAACCTCTACATCATTTCCGTCAAGGGTATCGGTGCGCGTCTCAACCGTCTGCCTGCTGGAGGCGTTGGTGACATGGTTATGGCGACTGTCAAGAAGGGAAAGCCTGAGCTCAGAAAGAAGGTCATGCCCGCTGTTATCGTCAGACAATCAAAGCCCTGGAGACGAACTGATGGTGTTTTCTTGTACTTCGAGGATAACGCCGGCGTGGTAAGTGCTATTCTATTCCTATGTGTCGGAAGAAAGGAATGGGGATGGGTGCAGGTGGAAAGCAAATGAGAGCGGGCGGGATTCCTGAGAATTCTTCCCTCGGAATTGGGTGGGGGGTATTCGGCGGTCGCTTGTAGTACAGATATACCGAGATGGGGAGAACTGCTAGGGATCGGGGATCCGGAAAACACAGGTCTTTGAGGATCTACTAACATATTACCTCCCAGATTGTCAACCCCAAGGGAGAGATGAAGGGATCAGCTATCACAGGACCAGTCGGAAAGGAGGCTGCTGAGCTTTGGCCCGTAAGTTTTCCACACCCAAAACGTTGAATTCTTTCTAATGGTATCCCAGCGTATCGCCAGTAACTCTGGTGTTGTCATGTAAAGGGAGTTTCTCGTGGGGTTCTGGCATGGAAATGGTTTTGCTGTTGCATGTTTTTATGAAAATGGCGATCAAAAGGAATTGACGCAATTTACGGCATAAATACACATGGTTCAACTTCAAATCTTGAGATGTGATGAGTGATAAAGTAGTTGATAAAATCCAAGGTTCTTGCATTGGGGGAAAGGAAAGGGGGCTCGTTGGTTGCCCTAGAGAAGTCTTGGGCGAATTTTGGGGATCAGTAGGCAAGTGTGTCGTCTATTGACTCTAAGGGAAATGGCAAGTGCATACATTACCAATAGCTGCTTGCTAGAATTCACTAAAATCTGATCCTATAATCACCACTGTGTCATCTAAGTACGGTTTATTATTCACTCCTACTCGTCCTTTTTTCACAACCCCTGACTCTCGCCTATTTCAAATCGATAACATCCTTCGTCTTCCCGATCCATCCCCCCATTTAACAACAATCACCTCCAAACCAAGGTTGCACAAGATGACCCGACCCACGCTCTCCGAGCCTAGCAATAAGCACGATAAAGCATCTTCTCGAGTTGGTACTTCTCAAGGTGGCACTTCTCATTCCAGCGATACTACATCATCTTCACAAACTATTCCTCAAGATCAACTTCACAAACTTCAACCCGGCCCATATCAACATGCTCGACTTCAGCCCCAACTATCCAAGACACCAGCCAATGCACAAGCCGATACCAAAGCCGATACCCAAGCCGATGCCCAAGCCGGCCAAGAATTGATGCGATTGTTCATAGCCAACGTGACTCGAAGATTCCGCCACATCTCCATACCACTCCATGTCAGGGCACCCCACGGCTACATGGGCAAAAGTGAGTTTGTAATCTGCGGTCCTCGCCTGGAGCTAAGAGCTAACAAGCTGTAGATGGAGAATATATTCGGTGCTACGGCCCAACCTTGGATCGAGTCAGACCGAGCAGGAGGGTTGCAGAGGAGGTGACCGAGGGCAAATAACATGCTTTGGGAAGGTGGCACGACTGGGATGGAACGGGATGGGTTTTCATGCAGAGAATAGAGCTCTCCTATAGTTCGCTATTGGGTCCTCCATCTTTCTAAGTCTCGTCTATTGGCATTCACAAATCAAAACCTCAACATCACTTTCAACTCCTACCTTATGTCTTCATTACACTCAAAGTGTCTCAAACTTGGACTGCTGGTAAAAACATATGCAATTGCCCTCCCGAAACTCTTAAATGTTTAGCCAACCCTAAATAACTACATCCCTTTGAGTTATAGCATTACTTTGATTACTCACTTGGTGTATGGGCAAAAGTGACTATCATTCTGGCGTCTGAGTAGGATGCAAAGGCATAGCTAACAAGTGCAGATACAGAGTACGTTTAGTGCAAAGGAGAGTACAAGCACAACTGGAAGAAATAAAGAAATCTGATGTTTGGAAAGGCGGGATGCCCTGGGAGAGGGGAACTGGTAGTTGGCTTGTGAGGGGATATTTGCTTGGCGAACAGTCTGGCGAAGCAGCCAAAGCTCTACTCTTCCATTGTAATGATGATTTAAATTACCACGTTGAATTTTCCCATTCGAGAGTAGCGAGGTGCAATCGGCCTGAAACTGTTATAGCTGGATATATCGCTGACTCCTTGAATGTCTCTCAGCTTTGCTGCATCCTTTGACCTCTGCAGTCCAACACAAACACAGCCTCGAGCATCCAGTACAAGATATCTAACCCAACTCCCAACAACAATCTACTTCTGCCAGCAGCATCATAGCATCATCTTCGCAATCCTAACCTCGAGTACAGACATCTCCAACTCAACCTCAAGCTCAAGCCACCAGCCGGCACAACCTCAAGGTACTTCGACCTACTCCAGGGCGGCATATACACATGTTGTAAAAAAGGCCGTTGACGAAGAGAGTTTTGACATAATTTTACGCCTGTATTGTGTCTGGACCCTCCATGCTATGAAATCGCTTGGATTCGTGGGGAAAAGTGAGTTTCATTTTGCTCCTGGCGTTGAATTATAAGAGAGTAAAGCTAATAAGCTACTGGTGGAGAATATGCGCAGTACACTGGCGACTACCGTGGCGGCCAGACTAGGAGGCCTCCTGATACTCCTGAATGGCGTTTGGTAAGAAGATTCGCAAGGAATTCAAGGGGACAGATGACGGCGTTATTAGGAGTGTGGGGAACTTTTGCATGCCAGGTAACTGATGGTTCACATACCTACTGCAATCCTCAAGTGAAATCTCATCGTTAAGTGCACAATCTGACCGTTGAGTAACTTGTAGCTGTTTAAACGTGAGTTGTGTTGATGTATTGCTCGTTCTGTTTTTATATAAGCGAGCATATTCTCTAAACGCCAGTTGGGTATAGCCGGGTATCGTCCTTAAATGCAAAGCAATCCTATCCAGCAATAATTGAAAACCGCCATAATCTAGCCCGATTTTACACCTGCACTAAATGGAAAACGCCATCATGTCCCACTCTCACACGCAGCCATATCAATCCATCCATCGTTGTTGCTCCCTATCATAGCCAATGACATCCAGATCAACGTTCAGTGTCCGTAACATCATTGCCATAGTAAACTCCTAAATCATGTCAGTAAAGTTTTCATAGGAACTAGGAACCGGACTTACATCTTCCTGCCCAGGCATCTCCCCCGTATCCCCAACCCCCTTCGCCCTCTGCGCCTTCTCATTCTCCGTCTCCGCCTCAATATCACCATACTCAGCGTACAGATCCCGCTTCTCCACATCTCCTTTCCCCTCTCCACCCTCCTCATCGCCATCGCCATCATTATTCACCGGCTCATCCTGATCCCACTGATTTTGAAACTCGGCCTGCCTCTTCTGCATTTCTTTCCACGCCCTCGGCCCCCCCATCGTATTAACCCGATCCCTAACCTTCCCAAACAACTCCTCTGCCGCCCCCCTACTCGCTCCCTTCCACTTCTCACACAGTACCACTAACTCTCCATCAATATCTCCATCTGGATCCTTCTTCTTGCTCTCGCGCTCAATCTTCCGGGCTTGTTCGGCGGCATCTAATTCCTCTTTCACTTCTCTCAACTGTTTTTCCAGCTCCCTTTGTTTCTTCACTAACTCCGCGATCTCTGGGTCTGCATTCAGGATTGCGGTTTGGACCGGGGAGGAAAAGGCCTTTTTCTTGGCGGCGCGGACGGGGGTTTGGAGGGTGGTGGTATGAGTGAGTCCAGGGAGTTTGGACGTTGAGGCAGGGTTCAAGAGAAAGGTATTGCTTGATTTGGGGGCGAGGGGAGCACCGGGCTGAGGGAGAGTGCTGTTGGATGGCTGTGGTGCTTTCAAGGGCGACTTGAAGGGGGTCTTGAAGGGAGAGCGGAACGGTTTAGAGAGAGTTTTGGAGGCGTCGTCAATCCGGCGTCGTTTTGCTGCTGGAGTTGACATCTTGAGTGAAGTGGGTAGGCCGCAGATGTAACCTAGAGATTAATTGGCAGTACGAAGGGCATTGTTGAGGGATGTCTTGGAGTCGAAGGAATTAAGGTTTCCGCTGGCTGAAAGAGGAAAGGCTGTTTGTTACCCCGGATTTCGGTTGTCCCTTCCTTTTTTGTGGAATATGAGAGATGGAAGCAAGGAGAGAACTACGGCGTTAAAGTTTTGTTCCTTTGAGGAGAAACCTCTGTTTGAGCGAAGATATACCTCCACTTGCTCTGTATGGTCTTGATTTTCGGAACATCCTGAAGACTGCACTTTTCTTCATCCGAAGTACTAATGGATGGTTACGAGGTTACAACTTGTCATAGGCTACTTGTTGTCTGGGGTACAGTAGTACATAGTCTCGTCTGAAAATAGGGATTGACTACAACTAAGTTGTCCGGTATCAAGTGCCGACACTAGTCTCCCGTGATCTAGTTCCACACTTAACATACATTCTCCCAGGAGCCCTTGAAGTTTAAGTCGTCTGAAGCTTATGGGAAGGGTGAATACCACTAAGGGTGGATGGAGTACAGAAAAACGGCCTACCTAAAAATAGCTAGTTCTCAATAACTTTATCACTTGAGCATTTGCAAGTAAAACGCAAACGGTCCTCCATTCTTTGTACAACTCGGTGGCGACAGCCTGTTCAGATTTGAATTTCGAGGGAGGTGGAAAAGGATCTTTTGGCCAACAACCTAGAAATACCCCCAAGGCCTCAGATCCAATATATGTCAATATTTAGCTCCCTACGAAAGGGTCAACAACGTTTCTCCTGAATAATTGTCTGAAGCAGTGAGGGCAGACTTGTAAGCGCTTCAGCGCCCTGGCTTCGTCTCCTCGCTTCCCACGGCCAAGGCCCCCGCCCCCTTTCCGAGATCACACTAAGCGAACTTCAAGTTTCACATGACAAAGTACCAATGTATTTCCCACATGAGAGCAAGAAACACAAGAAAACTTCAAATCTAGAGGCAGGACATTTTCATAACGTCATAAACGCGAACTATAACCTGCCGGTAAAAAGACCAGATCTAGAAACCCAGCGTAAGATCAATTGAAAACACACTGAATCGTAACATAAAATCCAGGTCTCCTGAAAGACCTTCTTCCACCCAATTTTCTGGGTAAAACTCTCCTTGGTGCTCAATGATGGTGGTGATGGTTTACTTGAGTCGTTCCGCCAACCCAGCATAATCAAATCCATCATCAACAATCGCCTGCCCCTCCCACTCCGCCATATGCCTCTCCCCACCCTCCCCAACAGCAAGCCCTGCTTCCCCAAGCCCATTTGTAACGCCCATCATCTCAGCAACAACTCCATTTTCCGCCATCTCATGCAGCGCCCTCGCCTCTCCCTCTCCCTCTACCACCTTCGTATTCCCAATTATCTCATGATAGCTATTCTTAATCTCATTGACAACCGCATGATCATCAAACGCTTGTTCTGGATAACTATTTTTGATGTCGGCGATGGTTTGATGGTCGTTGTAGATTGGCTGTTTTAGTTCTCGTGAGGGGTGATGTGAGTGATGTGAGTTTGAGTGGGAGAGAGATGGATGATACGAATGGTTGTGGGGGTTGGAGTCGGTTTGCGGAATAGCTTCTTGCTGGTTGTGAGAGTCGATCCAAGGAAGCAATTTTGCTTGGAGTGTCTGCTCGATGTTGTTGTAGTGTTTGGAGGGGCTACTCTCCAACTCATAATGCTGCTTACTCGGACTGGTCTGTAACTCATAATGCTTGGGACTACTCTCCAGATTATACTGTTGTTTACTCGGGCTTGAATCCATGTTGTAATTTAGATGTTTGGAGGGACTGCTTTCCTGGCCCAGGTAGACAGAGAGGTGCTTGGAGGGACTGCTATGTGAAGAGATGTAGGTAGATAAGTGTTTCGTAGGACTTGGGGCTGGATCAGGAGCCCAGTCATGTTTGGAACTGGGATCATCGGCCCAGGCTAGTTGCTTCTTTATTGTATCGAGAGCTTCGGGCCAGGCGTGACTTTTGTCAGTGTCCCATCCTATAGTTGGTGTACTCGATGGAACAGTGTAGTTCCCCCAAGCGGGATCGATTTCGAAACTTCCGGTTGGAGGTAGCTGCCAGCAGTGTTCTGGGTGGTCGAAATCGGCGAGACTGATGGGGTTGTGGGCCATGAAGTTCTCAATGTTGCTGGCGAGGTCACTGTCGACGATTGTGGATTCGTTGTCAAGTGCTGTGTTGGTTACGAACGAGAGATTCTCGCAGGGAAGGTCGAAGCTTCGATTTGGGTAGCCAAAGCTGGGTACGTCGAAGGCTGATTGTAAACCAGCTGTATTTGGTGGTGTCGCAAGGCCTTGCACGAATGGATCATGCATGCTTGGATGTGGGAGATTGAGCGGCGTTTCTACCCAGTTGTTGAAGTTCTCATTCATGGACGCGGAGACTTGATGACTTGGGTGAGGAGATGGTGACATGCACATGCTACGTTGAGGAACAGCATCAAGATACCTCCAGTTGGTCCCACTGTTCTCGCCACTTCTGGCTTGGTGGAAAGTCCAGAGAATAATTGCTCTCCTCGCCCAGTGCCTCGAATCTGGACCAGAAGACTGCACTTCCTGGTACATGGAAATCTGATCAACGTAGTCTCGGACCGGCCTCATGGTGCAATTAGAATCATAGGACTGCATTTTTCTTTTGTCGTCATACTGTGCCTGGAGATTTGTTAGGCAAGTGAAAGTCTTGGCCCATGATTCTGCTGGAAAAGGAAGCTTGACCCGAGTCTCGACATTCGATACGGGTGTGATTTCAATACGTTGAGCTTCCCTCTCCATCGGAGGATCTGTTATCGGGTCGCGGTATAGTTCTGGGGGCTTGTTCAAGGTCGTGACTATCCTCCACTCACCATCATGATGCAGTCCGTCGGGTATTGAGAGGACGGTCCTACAACATAGCTCAGAACCTTCGGGTGGATGTGTTGTAAGTAGATTAAGTGCCACATCCATGTGGATGATATCGCAATTCAGTACACCCTCTGTAGAAAGTTGCGACAGGTAAGGAAATCTCTGGCGCCAGGACGAGATCGAATCCAGGCATTCACGCGGCCGTTGCGTTGCCAATCCAGTAAATCTATGCGCAACAATACCTGCTTCATACAGATCCTCTTCATGAATATCACCACTACTGTGCCCAGGCGGGACAGGAGAAGAAGTCATTAATAGCCAGAAAAGAAACGGCCTCATTGGAGTTGGATGATTTAGTATTTGGCAGCTTCGATTTTGATTGTTGTAATAGCTATAGTCCTTAGATGGTAGCCGTCCTTCAGTGAGAGCTCTTAAGGTAGGATCATTCTTGAAGGAATCCTCAAAGCCATTCTTGGCTGCCCGGTTTGAAGGGAACAGTTGGTCGACTAATGGGCTTTAGCAAAACTTTCGTAAGTATACTAGATTACTTACAGGCAGGATGGTCCCTCAAGAAGCCTTTGAGCACTTGGATGTGACTAGAGACTTGCTTCCGAGTGCGCTCCATCGTCGGGTCAGGCTCCACACCCGGAGGTAGGCTGTTGGTGTAGGCAATCCATAGGTAGACCTTAATCAACTCGTTCCGGCCGTGAGGTTTACCATTGTAGGTGAATTTTCGTCTTCCCATAACAGGGATGTGCATCAAAGCTACAACAATGAGATAATAAGAAAAAGACTTCGGAGTGGCTCATACCGTCCAAAAAGGCAAGCTCAAGAATCTCGGGCCATTTTGCATCTTCCACATTGCCATCTCGATTTTGTTGGCGTTGTCGATACGCTTGATACTGCGGAGAATCGACGATAGGGTTGGGGTTGCATCGAAGTGCTCGTCGTTTCCTTGTGCTCTGCCGACGTAGCCCCAAGGGTTTTGCTACCGACTGCCGAGAAGGCTGGGAAGGGACTGTGGGAATGGAATACATAGACCTCTCCAACCGAGGCTGGTGCCCTTTGCTATCATGATAAAGTCCAATTGAAGCCAGTTTTTGAAGCTGGGAGTTGCCAGCGGAATCTGAAAGGGGCTGCCTTCTTAACAGTTCTGTCTGTTCTTCCAAGTAGGTTGAGGATATATTTTGGCGACAGTGTTCCATAGATCAAGGAGGCCGTTAAGAATGCTTCACCTGACTCGAGAGTTCGAGAGTGCTACAGCATCACCTACACCATACACATTCATGAATCCGTAGGGCTGGGTGAGAAGAACTTCTGTTGGTCGGAGAAGAATAAGGATTGTAGTAAAAAATGTTTGAAGGAATGGCAGCAGAATCTGGGGGGTCAACAGCCTCTTTAGGGGAAAGAATGTCAACAGCTGACTGGAGAATGAAGGAGCAGATCCAAGGATATAAGAGGGGTGGACCACTTCGTCTGAAATTGAGGAGCCAGTAAGTGCCGGGTGGCTTCCGGCCTGATTGGATCATCGAGGTAGACAGAGTGTTCACTTTCTCAACGTCTGTTAGGGCCGCAATTGGAAAGTCAAGGGCATGATTCCCGGAGGGCAGATTGGTCAAGTTTGGATCTACCGAAGCAAGGAAAGCTCAGCGTGGAGGAAATGGAGGCTTGTGGAGCTTGTTCCTCCAGCGACTGTTGGAATGCTTCATCTCAGCGGCACTTGCCCCCGGTGAGTCTCGCACTCCTCCCACGTTTATACACAGAACTAAACACGGCGCGGGAATGTAACAGAGATCTGAGAAAATTCAAAGTTCGCACGCAAGTTTGGTGCTTTGTTATTGTTCCGATTGTTCCGCACGCTAAGGGAGCATTTCTGACAATAGAATCGGGTAGGGTCAGATATTCCTTTATTGGGACTATCGAAGACTACGGGGCAGATAGGGGGCAAATCGATGAAAGTCTTACCTAGATAGCTCTAAGCTTAGCTTTTTCAAGGGAGCTTTTGTGCACAGGGTTTTTGCTTAAATGTGGTTGGTCGTACGCCGCAAGGGGCCGCTCTCGAGAAGGATTGATTTCCAGGGAGGCGAGAAGCATTATCGACAAATACCTTCGACCATACCTCGACAAAACTCCTAGTCTTCTTCTCCATCATTGCCGTCAATATTGAATTTCTTGCGACCTCCTCCAGTAAGCTTCTGTAATGCAACAATGTTGACTTGAGAATCGATCTTCTTCTGCATTTTTTCGATCTCCTCTTCAGCATCAACAGTATCAGCTGAGGCAAACTCGAGCACCAGGCGACGGCCGAGAAGATGTGTGTCTTTCAGAGCCTCTAGTGCATTCTCCGCCTCGCGGGCTGTGATGAAGTCGGCAAATGCGAAGCCACGGGCAGAGTGATCGAACTTCTTGGGCACACGAACTGAGCGAAGCTGGCCATATGCACTAAACAGAGCTCGCACATCCTTCTTGCTTGCCTCGAATGGCAAATTCTTAATAATGATCTTCGTGCGCACGCCGGCTAGTTTCTTAGCCCTATCCTCCTTTCTGCGCTCTTCCGCAGCATCTATTCCCTTATGTGAAGCCTTGACCACCAGCTTGTGCTCATCAAGAGAGTAGCCGTCCATTGCCTTGAGTGCTGCCTGGGCCTGGGCCTTACTCCTGAACTCGACGAAACCATAGCCCATACTGAGCACCTGGCCTGGCTTCTTCGGGTCGGTTTTTGTATTAACGCGGGCTGACATGAAACCATCCAAGGACTTGAAAATTTCTGTCAAACGGTGGCTGGTTGATATAAAGTTGAGGTTTCGGACAAATAGGGTAGAAGTGTCCGCTGCCTCGGCTGCAGTCTCCTGTTCAAGCAGATCAGATGTTGAAAGCTTCTGAGGCCCAAGATTGCCCGTCTTCCTATCAGAAGGTTCAACTATAGCGTTACTGCTGACATTGGTGAACACATCCTT
This sequence comes from Bryoglossum gracile, assembly GCA_037952635.1. NCBI lineage: Eukaryota > Fungi > Ascomycota > Leotiomycetes > Helotiales > Bryoglossaceae > Bryoglossum > Bryoglossum gracile. The sequence goes on along the minus strand of JAPZPB010000114.1, from coordinate 20,444 downwards.
AGGTGCCTTCTCAAGGAACAGTACGGAATCTTTCATACGACGGTATGCCAGCTTTCCGAAAGCCACTCTTGCCTCGGTCGGCTGAGCAAACTCGATAATTGCAATTGTACCAGTAGGAGGCATTAGTACACGTAGAACTTGTCCGAATGCTTCAAACATCTTTCGCAATTCCTCCAGGCTCATGCCATAGGGAAAGTTCTTCACTAGAATGACCGTATCTCCCCTTTCACGTCTCTTGAATGCATTCAAGTCTACGCCATGTTTTCTGAAATACTCTTTGGTCTCTTGAATCACAGACGTCTCAGCGATCGCCTGCTTCACTCCAGATTCCGTTGATGTAGGATCCAATAGCTCAGACTTCGATACTCCAAGGCGATCCGCAATGGCCGAATTAACAGCATCTTGGTTCATATAAAGAGAGTTCCAGTTGAAAGTCGTAGAGGAAGCTTCAGTCTTCCTCTTGATCTGCTTCTGTTTTTTAAGAGGGAGCTTGGCGATTGCGAATTCGTCCAGCTTGTTCTCTCGTTTTGCAGATGCAGGAAGAATATGCAACAATCTACCTTGGAAGGGCTCACCGTCAAGATTATGAAAGGCTTCAGCTGCAGCATTAGGATCAGTGAACTGAACGAGCAGGAATCCTTTGCTAGTACCAGCTGCGTCGACCGGAAGATGGACCTAATGTACGGATGACAGTCAGCATTGAGCTTGTCGGAAAATCAGAGTAAATAAGTAAGAAAATTTATTTGCTTTCAGAAAATACGAAGCATCTACTAAAATAATCGTCCAGTTCACATCACATGCCTTGGCATAAGCTGTCCCTATCTGGATATTCATCACGAAGCGTGGTAACGGGAAAATGCAAAATAAGATATACATACCTCCTCTAGGGCGCCATAAGGTTCAAAGTGAGCTCGTAGATCATCCCCCGAGGCAGAGTAGGGTAGATTACGCACAAAAAGCCGCCCGTTTGTCTTGATTGCTTCGATCACCGGATCTGTTGGGACCTCCTCCATAGCTTCTTCAGCATCCTCCGGAGCATCTGGGATGAGTATACCCGCATTCGTAACTGTCTCAGCATCTTCCATAGTCGCTTCGGCAGGTGTACCAATCTTCGCACCTGATCTAGTCGCAGCAATTTCTTCTGGTTCCATCAAGTCCAGTAGTCTGTTCGTCCGGCTGCGAAGCCAGTCATAATCAGTAGCGCTTTGGGGTGCAGAATCAATAGCCGCAGGCTCTGTATTCAGGGGTTCTTTTGTGACGGTGGCAGGTATTGGCTCTGCAGACGCGGACTCCTTCGGCGGACTCTTCCTCCTAGATTTCTTGGGTACCACCTCGTATTCGCCATCACTCTCGCCTTCGGGGATCTCAATGGCTTGCATCTTTGTAGGTGGCTCTGCCATAGACTCGTCTGTCTCAGCGCCCCATTCCTTTGGCTTAGAAGCAGGTTGCATAACCTCTAAGAACTCCCTTAACCTAGGATCTGATTCATCGAGGTCCGCGCGCTTTCTCTTCGTGGGGGCATTGAGGGAAGCAGTGGGAGCTACATCTGTATCTGCCTTCTCTTTTCTGCTGGCCTTCGCACTTTCTCGTACCTGCTCCCGTTGCTGTTTCCTCGAGATCGGCAGTGTGGCATCAGAGATCTTTATAAGATTAGAAATTGCAGTATTTAGGAACATTGGAACCCTTACAGGCCGGGCAATCTCAACGGCAATCCTTGACATGCGAATGAATGACTTGTTGAAGTACTTGACTGCCTTCGTAGCATCCTCTGGGGTTCTGTAGCCAATGTAGCCAATTCTTCGGTTGGATATAAGCTTAGCATCAGTAATTGCAGACTTTGCACTGAAGTGCTTCTTGAATTCCTCTTCTGAAATGGTAGGAGGCAAGCCCTTGATAAAAATTCTTGAAGACTCCATTGTTGTACAATCTTTCATCTTGTTCGCATCAGGAGCTTGGTTGTTTTGGTGTTATTTTGATGTGTTTTGATGTGTTTTGGTGTGTTTTGGTGTTGTGTGCTAGTGTGGTGACCACATTTTGGTGTTCTTTGAAAGTTGCACCTCCACCATATTCAATTTTCTTCATCCACGACGGAACAACTATCGGCCCGACAGAAATTTCGGAGATGCGGCCGCATAATGCCACCGGCAGTTGCCGGTCCCGTCTCCCCTTGCCCAGGGCCAATTGCATCTGGTGATTTGCCTGTTTCTCTTGGCTTGAACAAGTACTGTAACCATGGCAGGGGGCAAGGGGAGCAGCGACGGCCGTGCGCCAGCGACGTCTGAGGTAAACATTCCTTTTCTATCTCGAGAAGTACAATAGCTAACGATCAGAAAAGTCCGCGATCAGACGTATACCAGCCGTGCGCAACAACCTGAACCTCCTTGGAATAACTACCAAAGTACGCGACAGATCGAGCCAGTGGGACAAGCCCAGAAAGAGCCTCAAGAAACCCCTCGAGTTCGATTCCGACGACAGTAATACAGGCAACACTCCTCCCAACAACACGACCACAAATACCGCGAAAATGAGCGAGAAGGCACTTGTTAACCCGAAGGAGAAGTTGGAAGGTAAGCTGAACTCCATCGATCTTCATCTTCCTACCATTCCCATTCCCACCATTCCCATTCCCACCATTCCCATTCCCACCATTCCCATTCCCACCATTCCCATTCTCCCATTTCCAAACTTACATTACAATCACTGTTCATTCTGCAAGAACCGTAGACTGACTATAAATCAAGCCCAGATCAAGTCAGCAGATATGGTGTGTAGAACGCGTCTCGCAGATTATTCCAAAGTGACGCGACTGACAAGCTGAGTAGACTGAAGACATGTCCCAAGAGGCCATTGACGTTGGTAAGTAAACAAACTTTCCTGGGCTCCCATAGCTAGAAATTATCTGTGAGACAAGTACTGACATCCTCCAGCACAAGAGGCCATGGCAAAGTACAGCATTGAGAAGGTGAGCTCAAGAACCCTCATGTGCCCCTCCAGGACCCAGAAAGCTGATGACCCACAGGATATCGCCATGCATATCAAGAAGACAGTATGATCACCACTACAACTCCATTTCACAGACAAGTCCTAACATATTCCAGTTTGACGAGCGCAAGGGACCCACGTGGCACTGTATTGTTGGACGCAACTTCGGATCATTTGTCACCCATGAGACGAAGCACTTCATATACTTCTACCTTGGCCACTGCGCAATCCTCCTCTTTAAGACTCAGTAAAGACTCTTCGATGCCACCTTTCAGCAACATCCATATGGCGTACAGGGAAAAGCAATAATCTGGCAAGTGATGACGATACGGACGCTTTGAAATATAGTGTTTGCTTGAGGGTTTTGCTGCAGATGCAGGGGTGTTTACTTGTCAGATACAGACTGGATGGACAGATGGATAATATGATGACCCATGAGGAATGACTTGCACCACTCGTGCTCTACGCTGTTTGTTGTGTATGTCGTCTCTTTAAGACATCAAACCCTGGCTGTCCCTCTGAAAATTTCCTGGGATCCGTCGCCCTCGCAACTGAAATAGCCAGTGTCTTAGTTTCTCTTGACATTTAAGCAAACTCTCTGCCATGGGCCATTTAGCTTTATTCGCGTACGATTTGAAGCTTCTCTAGCAAGTGCTACCCTTATCAGTCCCTCTCGGATTTCTGTATCCACTCATCCCATTAGCGCATTCACCTTTGTCCTTAAGCTCCTGTGAATCAAAAGCCTGGTCACAACCTATGCTGGACCAGGTGGGGTGTGGCAGGAAGTATGAATTCCAAAGTCTAATACCCTCAACTCGGATCTTTAATTAGTCTTGCACAAACAACAGATGACCCAAGAAACCTGCACAGATCTTGGCCAGCTTCATCAGCTTCCACAATACAAAAAGTCAAAGACCTGCCCACAGAAGTCAACCGCGTCAATAACTCTAGCATGAAGCTCTCCACCTCCTCCAACTACATCCTAATGGGCCTTGTCCTCTTTTACGGCACTGTTTACGTGTTAGCCGAAACTGCAACTGCCTCTATCGAAAACTCGAAAACGCCAACCAGAGTTACTCGCCCGTGGGTTTCTGCCTGTGATCCAGGCAAGACTCCTTACTCTACCAGTACAAACAATCCCCAACTTTATCAGTGCTGGTATATCCAGAGTGATGGATCTGGTGTCAGTGTGCCGTTTCTATTGGTACTCGGAGGTATTACTGTGGGAAGCGCGCTTTTGATGGCATGATACTTGCGGGGAAGCTTGATTGGCTGTGGAGAATGTGGGAAGGCATGTATAGAGAATATATCCAAGTGGCAGATAGAGCAAGGTACCCGTGTTGCATTTCGACTACTTATTCCCTTCGTTATTTCTCGGGCTGTTCACATACCCTCCCTATGTAACGCTTCTCTGTGGAATCTTCAATCCTCTCGTACCCACCTCTATTTCAATATCATGACTTCCATCCCCCCCAAGCCAACACAACATCCATCTTTTCTAAAGTTGTTCAACGTGTCAGCTCCTCCCAAGCCGCAGACCCCATCAGCCACTGGTTCGAAAAAGGAATGCGCCAAAGGCTTTAGCAAATACCCTTCTGTTCAACCCAAACGCTCTGGATACGAGGCACTCTACGCTTCATAGCCCCTTCCGAGTCTTCGGCCAAGCCAGAAGGCTCTCTTCGACCCCCTAAAGAACCGGCCTCGAAGATCCAAGGCTCGTCTCGCCAGCCCGATTTGATGGCAGAAGGCCCTTTTCGGAGATCCGAGGAAGCATCTCCAGGCTCTCAAAACATCTCCAGGTCACCTAAATCTTACCAAGCATTTCAGGAAGATCCCTCGAAGCCCGTGGGTACGTCTGACCTACCAACTCTAGACGTCTGTCTAAGTTTTATCCCTCAAACGCCTCGAACCCGACTCGCCAACACAGCGCTCAACAGCCGTCTCATGAACCCTCTCAACAGTCACCTTCTTTAAGTGATCCGAGCAGATCCCGTGAACCCAATACCAAACTTCCACAGAAAACTCTCCCTCCTGCGCCCTCTAACAAACCTGAATCCTCGCGCTAACCTTCAAACGCAGAGTCCTCTAGAAAACCACCAGCCAGCACCCGACCTCCTGCCAGCACTAAGCCTCCGTCTAGCTCCCAAAACAGTCACAAAACCGTCATGAAATGATCCCGAGAAAAACCTCCGCGAAACGGGCAACCAAATGCAAAAGCTAGGCTAAGAACTAGCCGCAGAATCTGCCTGGAACAGCAGACAGGACGGTGGCAAAGCAGCTCAAGTACAAAGTAATAGAATGCGGAAAATCGGGGGGAAATGGACAGGTTGGTGGGAGTGGAGGCGTGCATATTCTCGATGGTGGACTCGTGGAGGGGTGAGTGAAGATGATGAGTGAGCGAGATGAATACGGAGATGAGCATGAGGAATACCGGCATGCCTCCAGATAACTTCATCGATAAGATCGTGAAGGACGCTATGGGCGGTATGGGAGGTATGAGAAGAGGACACGGGGGACCTTTCGGACCTTGAGAGGGAGAAAGAGGCGTACATGGTAGATGAAATTGAAGTTTCAATTATGCTTTGCCACATAGAGCTGTATATTTGTGAGGTGTAATCGAGGTAGTAGTTGGAATATGTACTTGCGTCCTGTTCCCTTACCTTATTTACCTATCATTGTCCAGGTCCATTTGTGATGGTCCCCTTTGCTCACCCCTACAACTACCGAATATGAATAGCCCCCGGCTTCTTCTCGGTTTCCTAGGCTTGACAGACAAGAATCGCAAGGTTCCAAACGCTCCTTTGTTCACTGCGCCTGCATCTCGAACTAACTTCTCTCCAGAGTCTCCACAAGGTACAGTACATAAATAAACCCAAACAAAACAGAAAAAAGGCCCTCTTTAAGCGTACTCTTAGGGGCCGCTCTAATGAGCACCTCTCCGTAGTGAGGTTCCGTGTATGTGGTACCAACTAGAGAGGCATTGCACCAAATTCGATATTAGCGGGAGTGAGTATGGGCAATGAAATCCCAGACCATGTTTGTAACTCTCTCTCACTAGGCCGTGTAGATCTTGTAAGGGGGGAATTATGGAGGTTGAATGGCTATTTGGGTTTGTATAGGGAGTTGAGGGAAGTGTGAGGGAGGGTTGCGAGGTCTGTTGAACATTCACGTGCCGTTGACTGGGCTGCTACTGACTATTGTAGCGGGAAATCAAGGGCTCTGTGAATCATCCAAGACATGTTCTAGGCTATTCTAAGTTGATATAATGTGAATGAATGCACAACTCTAGCCTTCGTCGAGCCTCTTCAATATCATATTACCAGCTAGGGAAAGCTGGGAATCACAAAGGCAAATTCTGGGCTTTACCAAATCACGAAATGCCCCCAAGGTCTGCAGCCCTTTAAATATACGGAGCTTTCTTGAAGCAATTGACTTAATGCAAAACAAGCAACCTAACAAGTCAATAACTACCGACATACTCATGACCAAGAACCCGACAAGAAATACGAACTTACAAGTCCACAAGGATAAAGTTCTGGCCACCTTCTATCAACGACTGTACTGCGCTCTACGCACAACATGAAGATCTCTATCTCCGCCCTCCTTCTGGTTATACTCTTCCACACAATAGCCAACGCTGGCACAGCGGTAGACTACACTGCCTCTCGCCCGTGGTCCACTGTCTGTCCTCCACAAATGACCCCGTACGTCAGGCAAACCACCGGTACAGAAGAACCCCTGGTACCGCTTTACAGTTGTTGGAATGTGGCAAGTGGGTTGGATGGGAGTGATCAGTTTTGTTTGTTGATTGCGGGTGTGGTCGTTGGGGAGACGGTTATGATGCAGGGGTGTCAGTTGTATTCTGGCTGAAAGTATTGGGGTGAATGGGAACAGGCAAATAAATAGTGTGGTTCGTGAATTTGGAGGAAAAGGGGGGTAGAGGATTTGAGTTGGATAGTGGCATATATAATGCTGGTTGGGCGTGGCCTGAAGATATCACTTCCCTAGAAACCTTCAATCAAATTATTCAAAAGGCGACATGCTGCCAGTGAATGCCTTGTATTCTTTTAGCTACGGCTCGCGACTTTAGTTAGGTAAATTGCTAAAATTGCTGCTCTTTTTGAAAGACTATATGCCAGCTTCCCGGACACGGAAATTCAAGTGTCTGTCTATTACCAACGGCATCCCCAACTCAGCTTGAGCGATTTGCCAATCAACTCTGACTAGCCATTGTATGTGCGAGGCCACGAAGTCAAAAGCTCTTCTGAAATATCGACTGTCTCGATTGTAACTTGCCTGACAAGATGGAACAACTGTACGGAGAGACAATACCCCCGGTGTAGAGTAAAGTTCGAGTCTGAGCTACAGAGGGCCTTTAAGAGTAAGGTCAAGCAGTACTAGATCGAGCACTAGGGCTCTGCTCTTTCTTTCAATACTGGTTATCTCGTACTGGATGATACTGGAAATCAGGAGGGCTTCAGCTGCTTATAGTATAATAGAATCAGGCGCTAGCAGGATTTGGGACAGAAGCTCTTTGGGAAGCGAGACACTAGCGAGATTTGGAGGAAGACACTCATATAATATTTAATAAAATCTCATTACAGTAGAAAATTTCTATGACTTTTCCCATGATCCCCTACCCACTCAAATCTAAAGTACGAAAATTTCCGTTGCTTACTTTCAGCAAGTTTCTTCACTTTGTTGTGATTCCAAAGTACGCGAACATCTCGCTTAAACCGAACAGGGGAGAAAGCGTGGTACGAGCTTGCGATATTGTGGCAAGTCTTGAGGCAAAAGAAGACAAGATGGTCTAGTGACTATACTAACGGAAGTTACACAGACTGTCATTATGATTCAAGGACTTACTTGGTATATTCATAAGCGTACTTGAAGCTTGGTGTGAAGCTAGAGATGCAAGAGAGACCAAAAGGCAGGGACAGTCAGGATTTAGCGAAGCCTGGGGCAGTGGTTATAGGAGAACTGACTTGTTTAGATGAGTAGCCACTAGAATGTGCTATTAATTACTCTGCATAATGTGACTGGAGTCAAAGCGAGAATCAATCTGAATACCGGTAAGTTGACCTAATCAGTTTGTAATCCGAAGTCTAGTCGGCTCAGTAGTGAAGAAACGAAAGGACAATTTTCAGAGATTATTTCTATGACTTTGGGTAAAAGATGTAAGCTCTAGTAACAATACATATGAAATTAAAGGAATCACATATCTCTATCAAGAAACCGACTAGTTTTAATTCGATATCCGACTATCAAGCTCTGATTCACAAAAAGCATCCTTGGAATTTTCTGTATAATAAGACTTAGAAAGTATCTCATTGCAAAGACTCCCCAAGACTTCTTTGCTATTCCTCTTGTCTAGTACTCCTAACGTTCATCAACATTTGTTCCTCAAAGTTGCTCGGACTATCCAGAGACCCCTAGCTGATATCCTAACCCCAACGACATCAGTTACAAGCATCTCAAAAATGCTTCCACCTCACGATAAACCCTTACCTCCTCTGCCGATTACGCCAAAACACATAGCTCCAATGAAGTATCAGGATCCGTTCGAAATTTGCACACACTATGCCCCTAAGCAGCAGTCTCACCCACCAAAACATCGAAACCCCCCCTTTATATCTCCTCAGTCATCCAGCATATCTATTCCCCCAGCAGCAGCATTAGCCCCCACGCTCACAACGCCACTTCCATATCATCCGTTTCCAGCCACAAACACGATAAACCCCTACAGAAATTTTGATGCTACGTTCACATTTACCGAAACCCCCGGTTGCGATCTAGACTCATACCCCGACTCCACAAAGACAAGCTCCATCCAAGCCGCCATCTCGGACCTAGTCGAACGCAGATGGCGACGACTGCGCGCCTTCTTATCAGAGACCGACGAGCAGCTTAAAATCCAGATTGCGCTTCTCAAACATATCAACCTCAACCGCTCTTCCTCCGGCAGCTTGGCCATCTTTGGAAATCGCCTTTCAGCGCGGGGTATCAGAGCAGCGCGTGAATACTTGATTTCTGAAGATCCGACAAGGCTGGGTCAGTTCTTCTATGAGAGTGAAGCGCAGATCAGGAATCAGATTGCGTTGTTGGAATATCTGGTGAAGATTGGATGGGAGGGGAGGGAGCTTTGGATTGGGGAGTCTGTAGAGGTACGGGGAAGGCGGAAGAAGCATCGGGAGAAGCAGCATAAGAATGAGGAGGAGAGGAGGGCTTATAAATGGAGGAATGCGGGATTGGATGGTGAGTTTGGGATAAGTCCTTTGAGCTCGGGAGAGATCTTGCAAGATTTGAGTAGGTATGAGGTTAGTGAGGAGAGTTTGGTGGTGAAGGATGAGGAGAGGTTGGAAGGGACGAGGAGGAGATTGTTTTAGGGTACTTGGAAGTGAGAAGTTGAGAGTATAATGGGGGTGGGGTTAGTAGAGAATGGAAACGGTGGACTTCACTTTCCGACTTCCTAGACCGACTCATAGAAAATGACAAGTTATTCATAGCCACTAGGCCAGAGTACATGAATTCAATGACTGGTGAAGAAGACAAAGCATGGCTTGGTAATTCATAAACTTTCAACAACCTGCAGCTGCGTAAGACTCCCCTTTGCTCAATCCCACTACACGCTCATACAACACCAAAATGGCAAACCAGCAGCTTCCACGGGATACCACAAAAGCTGCTATTTAAGCTGCGATGACAAACCAGGAGCTCACCATATCACCGCCATAGCCGCAGAATTTAAAGCCGAAATTGTCCATCGAAGGCTCCTCGCTCCTGGCTTCAAACTTCACTTCCACTCCAGTTCCGGCTCCACCAGCAGGCAAAGACCCTGGATCATATTCTTCACAAAATCGCGGTCCCGCAGAAGATCTTCGCCAACATTAATTCCTAGCTCCGTGATCAAATCGGGCTTCTGAAATACCAGAACGCGATCAGAAACGCACATATAGTGGACAATAGCTGTGAGCAGATGAACTCGGGATTCGTGGGACGATATCAGCGCACTCATGTCGACCTTGAAAGGATATATCCAGAATCCGTGGAGAACTACAAGGGTTTCAAGACGAAGGACCAGTTGATGACTATCGATTATATCGAGAGTCTCATGCGGTGGATGCCCGAGGAGAAAGAGTAGTATCGTGGTATTTCCTGAAAGTCGAATCAGAGTTTCCACCCCGGTGCCTTCATATTCTTTTCTTGCCAGTTGCTTTCTCTTCTTTTCCTACTCAAGGAGTGCAATCTCCGGCATCCCCATCACAAAATCCAACAACGCACTCCTCACACAAGCCTTCACAGCCGCCAAAACCACTGTTGGCAAGCTCACGGGTATTACGCTTTGGGTTATCCCCCCATTCGGCCACAAACTCGCAAAATCGACTCCAAAATCCTGCGTCATACCAAACACACTTGGAATCCTCATAACCCCATTGGGAATATCCAGAACCACCCCGGCAGAAGCAGCTGCTGAGTCGAGGTGACGAGCGGATTGGGTGACTAGGTCGCGGAATTCCTCGTTGGTGATGACGAGGATCCCGACGACAGTGCCAACGAGCTCATGGTTGGAAAGGAGACCGGAGAGGGTGGCGTCAAGGGAGTAAAGGACTTGGGAGGCGATGCGGTCTCCTTTCGTGATCCCTTTTTGAATTGCGGGCTGTAAAACCTCAGTTAGTGATTTTGTTAGAGCTGCTGACAAGTTCAATGATGCAGGATGCTCTTGCACTCTTGCTAGAATCCGTCTGTATATAGCTGCTTCTGAGAAAATTTTCCGGCACCGGGAGAGTCTATTGCCACCGAGTAGATAGCCTTCTGTATGGCAAGCCATGGTCAAGAGACTTCGCGCCAGAAGTTGAATGTCAGCTCTCCGTATGACTTATGTGTCGAAACTCTCGTCTCGGGGGTTATTGTTGATCCCGGAAGCCTCTCTCTTCGCTGGTAGCTGTACCCAGATACTCAAAGCTGACACATAAGTCATTGAATAATAACTCCTCATTTCCGGCGACACCTGAAAATCAACCGCCACTTCCTCTAGCCCGTGAAGGGTGCCTTCGAGTCCACCGAAGGCCTGCTTTATATCTCGTAGCCAATCAAGCTCGTCTAGGAAGGCAGTAAAACCACACGCTCTAAGTTTTCCTGGGGCTCGATGATCGGTCCTCTCAACCGTGACACCAAAGCTATGGCTCGATCCCCTGCCCAGCTTTAAACTGTACACGGTAGGCATTCCAGTATCTTCATCTGAATCCGAAGATGCGCGTTTCATAGAGTACCCAAAAACCAAGCCTCGCTGAACATATGAGGAAGGGGACCTAGTAGGTGCCGCCCCCGTCCCACTCAGTCCTGAATACTTTCTGCCGTATTTCAGTGACCCACGTTGAGAGGCTAATGGGCCTTGAGCCAGCGGCAACTTGGCTTCATCCTCGATCCTGTTTCCATATCGACCCAATAAACCGATGAGAAAGATCCAAAGCTTGTGAACCGGAAGGTAAGCTCTTTGCTCATTGATATTGACACTACCGCCCCTCTGAAAACGAATCTGGTACGCCTTAACTAGCAAACCAAACCGTACCCAGGATGTCGTTGAGGGCGAACTCAGACCCTCGCTCCCACAATCCAGAGAGAAGAGCGTTGCTCCTGTGAAAACAGGCTTGGAATCCAGCACTGGCACCTTGATCTCCCGGAACAGCCGAATCTTATAGCTCGCCCAGATTCCCTTAGTTATATAGCCACCGCTGTCGATGATACACAATCGAGGGCTAGATGATTCTCTGTTCTCGATGCTCGCCAGATGAGAAATGGCCCAGTGATCTACTCTCAAACTCAACAATGCCAAATCCATCCCTTGAACCCTCAAAGCTAATACCCATACCCATACCAATACCCCTACCCCTGCCTGCCCCCTAATAACCAAGCTTCCTCTCCCCCAACGACTAAAAAACCTGCGTCGAGTTCGAGAATAGCAGACACGGAAGGAAAACAAGAACTGACTGGTATTGATTTTGAGAAAACGAGCATGAAGGACGAGGAGATTGATGGCTCCACTTGGAGGTTTGGCTTAGGATTGGGATTGGGATTGGGACCACCAGGACTGGGACTGGAGACTGAGGTGGAGGGGAGTTTAGAGGCAACAATGTTCAAGGTAGCAGTCAGAGTAAAATCACAAAATGAAATCACGGGTAAAAAAAGGGCTCATGTGAATCATTCTGTTTATTTCATTTACGCTCAATTCCTATCATCCATATCCGTATGGGAAGGTATCCATTTCCATGTATGCATCACCCTGTCTATTCCGTGATGCAAATGATAAAATTAACAAGAAAGAAATGCAGAGCCAGTGCTCGCTGATATCGTACCATTTTGGTTTCATATCTCCATCCCATTCCCAACTTGCTGTTCATTCATCTTTCCGTAAAACGCCGTCCAATTTCAGGATCAATCCCCAAAACGCCAGCCATTGGTTTCCCAACCCTTGGTAATCCCAACCTGCAACTCCATTTCACACCCAAACTCAAAATACCATATCATACCAAACCAAGCTGGGCCCTTAGTTCTCCATGCCGCTATCGCTCTCCATACCGTTGTAGATATCGCGCTTGAGGATAGCCAATCTTTGGTGCATCTCCAACAACTCCTCCTCCTTCTCCTTGTTCCGCTTATCGCCCATCGCCAAAATCTCGTTGTACAACGCCTCATATTTGGGATAGAAAACCTTGAATCTGCGTGCCAAATCCGTAATTCTCGGAGAGAACGAGCGGGATGAGGAGGTGCTGGAGACTGAAGAGGATTTCTGGTGACGGTGCTTGTGGATGGGGGAGCGGGCGAGAGAGATGTTCTTGCTGGTGAGGCGGGGTGGAGAGGCGGAGGAGGTCGAGGTGCGGTTTCCGGATGTGTTGTCGAATTCCGAGGCGTTGGTGGGAGGGGAGGAAGCGAGGGGCGAGGATTTTTGCGGAGAGGTGCCTTTGGGCTTGTTGGAGCTGGAAGAAAAGCGAGAGGATGAGGTGGTGTTGTTGGAGTTTTGGCTGGCGCTTGCAATCCGGTGGGGTGCGGGGGCGTCCTTCTTGATTTTCTTACTCAGGGGGATCGAGGAATCACTGGTATCAACTTCGTCCTCCCGAGATCGCTTGACGGTCTTCTTCGGGAGTGGCTTGAGAGGCGCAGGCTCGTCATCGTCGGAATCCTGGACATACTCTGAGGAGAGAACCTTGGTGTTCGGCTTTGGTGCTGCGGTCTTCCTCGGGGCGTTGATCTTTGGGGCGTTGATCTTCGGGGTAACCTTGGGCGTCGACTTGGGGGTGGGTTTAGGAGCAGCCTTCTGAGCGTTCTTCGGTGGAATCTTTGATAGAAGTCGCTTTACCTGGGCCTCCTTCTCTGTCATCTTCTTCTTGGTTGGTGGGGGGTGCGAGCCGGATCTGCTGCCAGCTTTGCCATCATCATCTCCGTTCGACGTATCCTGTCCAGACCCCTCAGCTTTACTGACACTGATCTTTGGAGGCCGTGATGATCCCGCTGCAATCGATGCCTGCAACTTGCTCAAGCACTTCCCGGTTCCTCTCTCTGACTTTGGTAGCAGGCGGTCCCACTGCGGCTCGCTGACATTCAGACGGGATTTGTCGTAGTGCTTGACCGCGTTATCGATGGCCTTCTGTCGTAGCTCCGCCGGGTTGTAATCGTAGGTCCAGACATCTAGTTCCTTCCACCAGGGCTTGCTGAGTAGTTCCCACTTCCCAGTATCCTTGTTGAGATCGCCCACCTTGTTCAATGCCTGCTTGAGCTCGGAGCTCGAGTAGTCGGGCAGCTTCTCTTGTAGAGCCTTCTCAGTCATTGACTCGGCGGCTAGAAGATGAATAATGGGCTTTCGGGAGATCTTGCTTTGTTCGGATTGTTGTTGCGACAATGGGACTGATGTTGGACCAAGTGAAGGTGAACCGACACCGGAAAGGGCTGGGCTGGATGGGGTAGAGCGGTTGTTGGAGTTCAAGAACTTTGAAGCCTTTACCGGCGGTCCGCCGCGTCTGCCAGGGACTGGAAGAGTCTCCTTGATGAATCGGGTCCTGCAAATTGTCAACTCAATTCAATTCAATTCAATTCAATTCAATTCAATTCCCCAGGGGGCGACCAGCCAGTCAGTACTTACTCCTTCTCCGACTTTCTCAACTCCTCCTCGGCCAATGAAGCTTTCAAAGCTGCAAGAGCTGCATCTGTTCCAGAGGTGACGGCGGCCTTGCTCGCAGCTGCCTTCTTAACAGGTACGTTCTTCATTCCCATGAGTCCGCGGAACCAATTTCGCCTCTTCAGCTCTGCGTCACTGATTCTGGTGGTTTGGTTGGAAGTCATCTTGCCTGCGTTTGACGACGATGATGTTGTGGATTGGAAGAGTTCGAATGTAAAAGGATCGATGGAGGAAGAAAGGGCTTGCATTTTATCTCCGAAAGTTATGTTCTAAAGTTTTATTTCTGAGTTAGCGTTTTGTTCCTATTGTCACTTTCGGGGTATAACGTCAATAGTAAGCGATGCTATTGTTCATGGCTCTCCAAAGTGGACTCCCAACACCACAATACTAAGCGCACCACCCTCGGGGGAATTGAGAACTTACTGGATTGGGGCCCAAGGTCAATTCGATTGGCTTTTTATTCTGCACGCATTTTATCATTTCTTCAATCACTCCGTCATTTAGGGTCAGCCCGAAGAAATCCGGTACTGAGGGGCCATTTGGTGAGGATTTCGCTGGCGGAGTTGCCAGCGAGAGGCCCGAATCTGGAATATTGAGGGAAGGCATATCTGAGAGTGGTATGGTGAGCTCGTGGAGTTTATTCGTGGTTGTTCTGGCTTCGCTGCCAAGTCACGACGACTGGGTTTTGGGGGGTACTATCTCGACATAGAAGTAAAGGGTGAAGGACAGGGCATTTCGATGTTGGGGGGGATATTGCAGGGTCGAAGGTATGGGTGAATATGTGGAAGATGGCGAGATTCACGAGTAGTCTGCAAGAAGGGTATGTTGTGTGTATGTTATGTGTATGTTGTGTGTGTGTGTGTGTGTATGTGTGTGTGTTTGTGTGTATGTGTGAATGTAGAGGAGGTTGAGGAGGTTGCTTGTGGATTTCAGTGTTGGTGAGAGGTAGGAGGAGAGTAGGTAGGAGGTAGGAGGGGAGAACGAACAAAGCCCAGGCTAGGGTGGTTGTGTACTGTACTGCACTGTACTGTAGTAGAGTGAGGCGTTGTTCTCGTTAGACTCCGCCAGTACCCAAGAACGACTAGGCGTAAGGCTTGCGGGTCCTGAACAAGGCCGGTGATTGGGGCTTTGTCTCGGGGCCCGGTGGTCGTGGGTCGTGGTTGTCTACAGAACAGTACTGGACTGAGCAGGCAAGGATGCGGTGGATGCTACAGTGCAGTACAGTACAGTACAGTACAGTACTTACAGTACAGTCTAGTACAGCACTCGCACTGTACTCGCACCGTACTTGTACAAGAGGTTGCTAGGTTGGCTAGGCTGGCTAGGCTGGCAAGGTTGCTGACTGGGATCCAGGGATGGTGGTGCATGCAGTAAGTACTGTACAAGTACTGTACAGTACCTAATAATGATTATAAGAAGAACGAGAGGATCTCGAGAACGGGGAATATGGAGTCATGAAAGTAATGAAGTAGTGAAAACAGTGGAAACAGTGAACAGTATGAGCATGACGTTAATGTGACAATTCAAGGTGTTTGACTTGGGATGTGAGGGAAAGAGGAAAGAAAGCAAATTGTCAATATGCAAGCAAGAGATGCTATAGAGAGTGAGAGACAGTGAGAGAGGGAGAGAGAATATACGTGTAGGAGGGTAGGCAGAACACTACAGTTGTACTGTACTGTACAGTAGAAGATGTCAGAACTACCCGGTCTAACTGTCACTATGTAGAAGGACGTGGGTCGTTCGTCTACAGTAGAATCAGGTTGAGTTCTACTCTACTGCTTGCTTGCTTGCTTGCTTGCATGTAAGAGGACCTTCGACTTGTCACAAACTCACCCTCTATTCCCTTACTCGTAACTCCTTACTATTCCCGCCTATTGCGCTTGTATAAGTCCAAGTCCAAGTCCAAGTCCAGTCAATACCTCTATCTTGTTCCGAAAAAGCCTCTTCCTAATCATCACCTCACGATGCAGCTATCTCACTTTCTATTGTCCGCTTACAAACGAAGGAAAACACGCTTCCTCCCGAGTCCCCAACACACCCTTCACACATCATGGCCAGCCTTCCGCCTTCCGCCTCCCGCCCGTCGGAATCAGCGTTCATCTGGTCTTCTTTCTTCGTCGTATGTGCCCAAGTACAGTACAGTACAGTACAGTACAGTACTTCTTCTGTACCTGACTTCACCGGGCTTGACTTGGCGAATCCTCCAACCGGGACCCCTCTCCTACAGTGCAATATCTCAGCCACCCCACCCACCCATGAGTCAAATGATACTTTGGTACGAAGTACTCAGTACTGTTCGAGTACTCTAAGGGAGACGGATGTTCTGAAAATGCCGGTCAACTGTACCGCTCCGGAGTTCATGCGTAGGGTTTCCCCATATTTCAAGCAAGCTGCTCCTCCGGTCCTGCAATTACTGCACAGTATCCAGACGAACTCCCCACCCCGTGGACCACCAGGGCAGATAAAGAGCGATTCAAACAGCGCGAGGCAAGATTCGAGACTCGGTGTTAATTAATTGGCCATTTAATTAATCAATCCCACGCTCTTTTTATATCAAACATAAAGAGGAAGGATTTCTTCCTCCCACTGACTGCAATGACAGCAGAACGCATCATCACCATACCATCCGAATACGGTACTCTACAGTTTTCTTTTCCGGAGTGAGACTCAGGATGAGTCGTTGTCAAACAGCATCAACAGCAGCCACCACTGCCACTGCCACAGATCACTGACATGGACTCATGCGCCCAAGCCAGCCAGCCGACCTAAACCGGCCCAGCGCCTGCGCCCTGCTTCAAAGAAGAAGTGGACTCCGGTCCAAAACCCTTTGGCTCCCCGTCCACCTCTCCCTCACCTACTGTACTGTACGAAGTACTGTGATAAATGTCCCTTTTCTTTTTCCCTCTTTACAGAAAGAAGCTAGTTGGTTCTCCCTCGCAAATCTCGATGTCTAGAGATTTCAGCAGCGGATGGATGTCTTTAATCTCACGCTACCAGGCCACCCACCCTCTCCCCCTCTCCCCCTCGCTGCCACTCAAACAAAACGTGGATCCCCTCAACTCGATCCCTCTGACGATCCCATCACAGGAGTCCCTGGAACGCTAAAACTTAGGTCCCGTTAAAACTGGAGGCAAGGCCCGTCGGATGGATAGTCCGGAGACAGTCCTGTACAGTACAGTACAGTACAGTACGAAAGTACGAAAGTACAGTACAGTACAGTATAGTACTTTGCAAGAACAAGTAGCCAGAGCCCGGATCCGGTCGCCGGATCCGGTCTCGTTGGTGCTGGTCTGGCCATGGGCTCGCTTTACGTTTCTCCATTCGTGCTGTGCTTAGTCGACTACTGTATCGTACAGTCCAGTAGAACCATTCCTCAAACCTCATGACTACTTATATGAAAGGGGGGCCCTGGCCCTGGATAGGTCTCCGAATGTCCCAAAACTTATCCAGAACCGTAACTAGTACAGGCAAGCGGTTCCCATTTAAAGTTTCCAAGACACAAGAGATATCTCCATCTGGCATGTCCCAAAATCCCAAAGTATGTACCTCCGTAACTTAGTTTTGTCCAGTACAACGTTGTATTGTACTGTACGGTACAGTAAGTACTGCACTGCACGTACTCTGGCAGTCAAAGCCGGACATCCTTCCCTCGGATCTACTGCAATCTCCCTCAGCCTTCAGCTTGGCGTTTCTTTTCCATCACCAACTTCCAAGACATCACCAGGACATCACCCAACCACAGCTCTTGAATCGTCATATCTGTAACATCAATTATGCTTTGCTTCCCATATCACGCAAGCGCGCCAGATTAACTATCACCGATTCACCTGGAACTTGGAAACTGCAGATCTGAGTCTCACAAGCCGCTTGCTTGAAGATCTCGTCCCACGAGTGACGAGGAACAAAGAAGAAAGATAAAGGGAAAAGTAAACCCGTGAGCCCGTGAGCTGGTCGTTACACAAAACTACTGACAAAGTATTTCGGTGGCCCTTTCACATTGAAGAAACCCGAAGAAGATGGAGGGGCAGAATGGCGCCGAAGAGACATCGAGATGGATTTCCTTCTTCCACTGCCACGAGTTGCCAAAAGAACACCTCATGTACTGTACGTACCGCAAGGTGAGCCGTTTCTGCACCAACTGCACGTCACCCGAATAGCCCCAAGGACTCACCGACCCTAATGAATGCTTCTCGAGCAAAGCCATTGATTGGACTCTGATGCTAACGGCGCACGCACTTGGGATTGCCACGCCGTCAGCTGCTTCGTCCCGCATGCAATTCTTCATCCAAAGATACACGTTTCCAAGTTCTTCCAACACCATCGATCCCGAGAGTGTGGAATCCCTTTATCTCTAAACTCGGACACAAGACGCTCGGATTGGGATGGGAGAGAAACCATCCGAATTAGGAAATCCACTAGTTTCCAGGATCCAGTTCATACTGTACTCGGATTCCCCAGACCACTGCTTCAGAACCACGGCAAATCTTGCAAATCTCATCCTCAACAGCGGCATCATCAAGAACCCACAT
The DNA here is from genome assembly GCA_037952635.1 of Bryoglossum gracile. Lineage (NCBI taxonomy): Eukaryota > Fungi > Ascomycota > Leotiomycetes > Helotiales > Bryoglossaceae > Bryoglossum > Bryoglossum gracile. The sequence goes on along the minus strand of JAPZPB010000114.1, from coordinate 1,763 downwards.
CACCTCGAATAGGTATTCAACGCAGTTTAAATGATCCAGAATCTCTTGAATTTTCAGGGAATTAATCAGATGCATTCGAGTCTGGATAATTACCTGCGCTGGCTTGAACTGTCGAGCAAAAGTGAATGTTTCAATGCCGCCTTTTCTGTTTCTGCCCATTCTCGTTTCTAGGCCTAAAGAGGAGTTTATGAGTAGGATGGGGTTGTGGAAAGGTGCTGATCATCGGATGATTGGTTGTCTAACAAATGTTCAGACAGATATCAAAGCAACCTAAGATTCCCCAAACGAGCCAGGTTTGAAATCCAGTAGTCACGCCATTCAAATGAAAGCTCGATTGATGCGTTCTTACTTTGTGGGATGTGGAAGTAATAAGGCTAGGATTTTCTTATTGCAGGACACTATGAAAGAGCTGCATTTGAGAGCCATCTTATGCGGTGGAAGCCATACCTTTTTGGACGACGCTTGAGGTAACATCACATCTTTTTTCTCACTGCTACTTTCTACCGGGCAGCGAAAGCGTGGTGAATACGATTTGCCGGGCTTTGATGGTAAGAATTGACAATGACGGCTTAATATCGTCTCTGATTTTAAGGAATACTCCCTCCCATGCTTTCACGCGGAAGTTGGAGAGTGATTGTCATCAGCATCATCACTAAACTCCCAGCTGACGTTACCATATACTGTACTGTACATCCACCTCCCACCTCCCTCTCAGCATCCAAGCCCCTCTCCTTCCATCCAACCTGTCCTACCAAGACTCCATCCCAACCAAGCCTTGGTATCACATCCGCCATCTTCCAACAGCCGCAGTTCAGCTCCCACAAACTATGCTAAGATCTCACACCTCGTCGTACCGTCTTACTTGCCCTGTCTTGCCCTGCCCTGTCCTGTCTTGGCCCTGCCCTACACCGTCCCAAACACCGTTCCCCCTCCCAAAGCGCGAGCCAAAGCATCAGACGGTGGCGGATTCTAACCTAGGGGAAGCGGTCAAGATGTACTGTATGGATACTACTGGATATTGATTGAAAATCCAGTGAGACCGACCGACAGCCAGCCATGACGACGTACCTGCTGCCATGCAGCTAGCTAGCTACCCGCATTGGGAATCCGCTGTATTGTACAGTACAGCGGCTTCTGAAAACGACCACATTGGAAAGAAGCAGCAGATTTAACGTTACTTTGCTAATTTGTTACTCCGTGGTAAAACGAGATGTGCAGTATTATAGTAGGAGGAGGTTTTGTTTAGCTGTCCACTAATTAATTAATTATTCCTACCTACTTGTACTTGCTTTTCTTACTATCCTTTTATATTTTCTCCCCACTCACACATATACAACTCCTCTTAAAAACTCTCCAAAAAAAAAAACCCCTTATTCCATCCAACACTCTCTCAACTCTTCGATTCTTAGAAAAAAACCCATCCCTCTTCTCACCACCTTACTAATCCCTTCTCCACCTATCAACTATTGCTATTACCCATCATCCACCACCCCTCCCCTCTCCCCTCTTCTTCAGTATACTCGCCACAATCCACAAATCCGCAAATCCACAACCTGCACGAACCAGGCCTCGGCCCGCGAAAATTCCCCTGCTGCAGCATACCTCGACGCATACGCATGCATGTGTAGGCATGGAGTCGTGGTTTTTTCAGCATTTTTGCTGCTTTGGAGTGGATTGGAGTGTGGAAATGTTAGGTGGTGTTTGGGTTTTTTTATTGGCGGGGCGGTTGCGGGGGGGAGGGGGAGGGGAGGGGTCCGACTCGG